>SJYA01004423.1:660409-680632 GCA_006410615.1 Neotragus moschatus
CATTGGTTATGCCAAGCCTAGAATTCTGGCTGTTATACTCTGTTTCTATTGATTTCCGAAAGTAGCTCAGTAAACATAAGGAAGAAGGGTGTGTTTAGTTTGCTCCATTATGCTACAGTCATGTGACATTTCTTCTTGACACTAGAAGTTGTAAGTTTGATGTTTGCCTAAAAATTAATATTTTTCTTGGATAAATCTATTTATGTTTGGTGCACTTGATTAGTGAAATACCAATATGGGTGTTATAGCATTTAGTTTCTGCTTAGAATTTTTGAGAATAGATTGTAGGGGAGGAAAAAGTTTCCATCTTACGTTCTGTGGCTGGGATCTATGAAATAATCTGACAGAAGACAGATTAAGAGGAGAGACTGTTTATTATGTATGCATATGGAGGCCTTCCTAGGGAAAGAGTGAAGACCCCAAAAAGCTGTTATACACAGGAGCTTATATATCATTTTAACAAAGAGCATGAAGTTAGTGGAAAAGTGACAAGATAAAGAAAAAGGAGTTTAGTTAGGCTTTTAGGGGCAGTAAAGTGTGAGAAGGTAAATCTGTTGGGGAAACTAATGGAAGGTAACGGTTATTTACTAAGATTCTGTTTAGTCAGATAAGATTGATTCTCTCATCTTGGTAAGGGAGAGGTGAGGGGGAGACACCTTCACAAAGGGCATTTTATGCTCTACTTTCAGATAGAAAGGAGGAGGGCAGATGTTATTTCTTGTCTCTGTTTCTTCTCAGTTGCCTTCAGCTCAAACTAATCCTTAGGCAAAGGGGCATGTTTTGGGTTGACATTCTCATCCCCTTCAAAATCATTAGAGTCTAAAATTTGGATGAAAGGACTTAACTATAAGAAAGTGAGAGGAAATTTTGTGAAATTGTACACATGCAATATTTTATTAAAAATGCACACTAGTTTATATTTGGTTCAGTCAACAAACAATTACTAAATGTCAAAAATGTTAGGCACTAAAAATATAAAGATGCAGTGGATAATTCATGCCAACGAGCAATGTGTGGGAGAAGACATATATCAACAATGATAATATATGCCCAAAACAGAATTACCATTTTCCTGAGAAAACACTCCTTTGATGGTCTACATACTTGATATAAATCAGGTCATTGTTTAATTAATATGTCATCTGCTGAGTTAAATGCTGTGATCACTTTTCATTCTTTTGTCTCTTTTAGTGTCTACTCATTTACCATATCCTGTCTACTTAATCTGAAATGTCTTTGGAATCTGGCCATTCCTTTCATTTCCACTACTACAATCCAGGCCTTTATCTCTTACCTGGACCATTATAGCTGTTCTCCCAAATTCTACTCTTTGATCCACACTGCCAACAGAATTAGTTTCCTGTAAAACAAATCTGATCATGTTCAGTTCAGTTCAGTCACTCAGTCATGTCTGACTCTTTGCGACCCTGTGAATTGAGCACTCCAGGCCTCCCTGTTCATCACCAACTCCCGGAGTTCGCTCAAACTCAAACCATCAAGTCAGTGATGCCATCCAGCCATTTCATCCTCTGTCATCCCCTTCTCCTCCTGCCCCTAATCCCTCTCAGCATCAGAGTCTTTTCCAGTGAGTCAGCTCTTCGCATGAGGTGGCCAAAGTATTGGAGTTTCAGCTTCAACGTCAGTCCTTCCAATGAATATTCAGGACTGATCTCCTTCAGAATGCATTGGTTGGATCTCCTTGCAGTCCAAGGAACTCTCAAGAGTCTTCTCCAACACCACAGTTCAAAAGCATCAGTTCTTCAGCTCTCAGCTTTCTTCACAGTCCAACTCTCACATCCATACATGACTACTAGAAAAACCATAGCCTTGACTAGACAGACCTGATCGTGTTACTCTACTGTTTAAGCACTCCTTTTGGCTCTCTTTTTTTCCTATTGGATTAAGTCTAAACTCCTTAGATGATTCAGTCTTTCAGAGATCAGCCTGATCTCAGCTCTCACTGTTACTTCCAACCCTTCCCTCTCCCAAACCTTATGTTCTGAGCCACTTGGTTGTTCATGCCCCAACAAAAATGTCAGACCCTTTGTTGATTCCATGTATTTACATATGCTTTTCCCCTTTTGCCTGGGAAATTCATTTAAGACTTTTCTCCTCACTGAAACATTCGTTGCTTCACCTAATTTAATCAGTGCTCCCTCACTGTTCCCATGGTACTTTACCCGTAGTTCTGTCAAAAGCTTTTACTATATTCTATATCAATTTATGTAACACCAGCTAACATTTTATGAGCTTTTACTCTGTGCCATGTACTTTACTAAGTACATTTTGTGTCTTAACCTCACAACAATCCTTTTACTATTATGAAGTACTATTAAGAACCCTGTTTTACAGATTAAGAAAAGAAGGCTTAGAGATATTGAGTAATATACCAATTTTACACAGTAGGTAGATACAGTACTAGAATTAGAACCCAGCTCTAATCAGTCTTTTGGGCTTCCGTGGTGGCTCAGATTGTAAAGAATCTGCCTGCAGTAAGAATATCTGGGTTCATTCCCTGGGTCAGAATGATCCCCTGAAGTAAGGAATGGCTACCCACTCAAGTATTCTTGCCTGGAGAATCACATGGATAGAGGAGCCTGGAGAGCTACACTCCATGAGGTCAAAAAAAGCCAGACATGACTGAATGACTGACACTTTCACTTTTCTGATCTGTCTTTAGATCTAATGCTGTTAGCCATTATGCTCCACGAGTTGGCATCTGAAGGTCTGGTACTGTGTCTTCATTTAGTCAGCAAATACTTATTGAGCGTCTGTTGTTCAGTTGCTAAGTCATGTCCGACTCTTTGCAAGCCCATGGACTGCAGCACGCCAGGCTCCCCTGTCCTTCACTATCTCCCAGAGTTTGCTCAAATTCATATCCATTGAGTTGGTGCTATCTAACCATCTCATCCTCTACTGCCCTCTTCTTTTGTCTTCTGTCTTTCCCAGCATCAAGTTCTTTTCCCAAGAGCTGACTCTTTGCATCAAGTGGCCAAAGTATTGGAGCTTCAGGTTCAGCATCAGTCCTTGTAATGAATATTCAGGGTTGATTTCTTTAGGATTGACTGCTTTGATCTCCTTCCTGTCCAAGGGACTCTCAGAGTCTTAAAACCATAATTCAGAAGCATTAATTATTTGGTGCTCAGCCTTCTTTCCAGTCTAACTCTCACATCTTTACATGACTACTGGAAAAACCACAGCTTTGACTATATGGACCTTTGCTGGCAAAGTAATATCTCTGCTCTTTAATATGCTGCCTAGGTTTGTCATAGCTTTCCTTCCAAGAAGCAAGCATCTTTGAATTTCATTGCTGCTGCACTGTCTGCAGTGATATTGGAGCCCAAGAAAATAAAATGTGTTGCTGCTTCTACTTTTACCTCTTCTATTTGCCATGAAGTGATGGGACCAGATGCCATGACCTTAGTTTTCTGAATGTTGAATTTAAAGCCAGCTTTTTCACTCTCCTCTTTCACCTTCATCAAGAGGCTCTTTAGTTCCTCTTCACTTTCTTCCATAAGGGTAGTGTTATCTTCATATCTAAGGTTATTGATATTTCTCCCGGCAATCTTGATTCCAGCTTGTGATTCACCCAGCCTGGCATTTCACATGATGTACTGTGCGTATAAGTTAAATAAGCCAGGGTGACAATATACAGCCTGATGTATTCCTTTTCCTATTTGGAACCAGTCTGTTGTTCCATGTCCAGTTCTAACTGTTGCTTCTTGACCTGCGTACAGGTTTCTCAGGAGGCAGGTAAGGGGGTTTGGTATTCTCATCTCTTGAAGAATTTTCCACAGTTTCTTGTAATCCACACAGTCAAAGGCTTTCACATAGTCAATAACCAGATGTTTTTCTGGAACTCCCTTGCTTTCTCTGTGATCCTGTGAATGTTGGCAATCTGATCTCGGTTCCTCTGCCTTTTGTAAACCCAGCTTGTACATCTGGAAGTTTTTGGTTCACATACTGTTGAAGCCTGGCTGAAGGATTTTGAACATAACCTTAGTAGCATATGAAATGAGCACAATTGTACGGTAGTTTGGCACTGCCCTTCTTTAGGATTGGAATGAAAACTGACCTTTACCAGTCCTGTGGCCGTTGCTGAGTTTTCCAAATTTGCTCGCATTTTGAATACAACACTTTTAACAGCATCACCTTTTAGGATTTTAAATAACTCAGCTGGAATTCCATCACCTCCACTAGCTTTGTTCATAGTAATGCTTCCTAAAGCCCCCTTGATTTCACACTCCAGGATGTTTGGCTCTAGGTGAGTGCCCACACCATTATGGTTATCCAAGTCCTTAAAACCTTTTTTGTATAGTTCTGTGTATTCTTGCCACCTGTTTTTATCTCTTTTGCCTCTGTTTGGTCCTTACATTTTCTGTCCTTTATTTTGCCCATCCTTGCATAAAATGTTCCCTTGGTATCTCCAGTTTTCTTGACAAGGTCTCTAGTCTTTCCCATTCTATTGTTTTCCTCTGCTTCTTTGCACTTTCATTAAAGAAGGCCTGTTATCTCTCCTTGCTATTCTCTGGAATGTTTCATTCAGTTGGGTATATTTTTCCTTTTCTCCCTTGCCTTTCACCTCCCAGCTATTTGTAAAGCCTCCTCAGACAACCTCTTTACCTTCTTGCATTTCTTTTTCTTGGTGATTGTTTTGGTCACTGCCTCCTGTACAGTGTTATGAACCTCTGTTCATAGTTCTTTAGGTACTCTGTCTACCAGATCTAGTCCCTTGAATCTGTTTGTCACTTCCACTATATAATCATAAGGGATTTGATTTAGGTGATATCTGAATGGCCTGATGGTTTTCCCTAATTTCTTCAATTAAGCCTGAATTTTGCAATAAGGAGCTCATGATCTGAGCCACTGTCAGCTCCAAATCTTCTTTTTGCTGACTGTGTAGAGTGTCTCCATCTTTGGCTGCAAAGAATGTAATCAGTCTGTTTTCAGTATTGACCATTTGGTGATGTCCATGTGTAGAGTTGTCTCTTGTGTTGTTGGAAGAGTATGTTTGCTATGACCAGTGTGTTCTTTTGACACAACTCTGTTAACATTTGCCCTTCTTCATTTTGTATGCCAGGGCCAAACTTGGCTGTTACTCCAGGTACCTCTTGACTTCCAATTCCCTATTGGAATTTTGCGTTCCAATTCCCTATGATGAAAAGGACTTTTTTTTTTTTTGGATGTTGGTTCTAAAAGGGCTTGTAGGTCTTCATAGAAATGGTCAACTTCAGCTTCTTCAACATCAGTGGTTGGGGCATAGGCTTGGATTCCTGTGATGTTGAGTGGTTTGCCTTAGAAACGAACTGAGATCATTCTGTCATTTTTGAGATTGCACCCAAGTACTTCATTTCAAACTCTTTTGTTGACTATGAGGGCTACTCCATTTCTTCTATGGGATTCTTGCCTACAGTAGTAGATATAATGGCCATCTGAATTAAACTGGCCCATTCCCATTCATTTTTGTTCACTGATTACTAAGGTATTGATGTTCACTCTTGCTATCTCCTGCTTGATCACATCCAATTTACCTTGATTGGTGAACCTGACATTCTAGCTTCTTACACACTATTGTTTTTTTACAGCATTGAACTTTACTTTCACCACCAGGCACATCGACAACTGAACATCATTTCTACTTTGGCCCAGCCACTTCTTTCTTTCTGGAGCTATTAGTAATGCCCAGAGAAAGTAATGGCATCCCACTCCAGTACTCTTGCCTGGAAATCCCATGGATGGAGGAGCGTGGGGGCTGCAGTCCATGGGGTTGCGAAGAGTTGGACACGAATGAGCGACTTCACTTTCACTTTTCACTTTCATGCATTGGAGAAGGAAATGGCAGCCCACTCCAGTGTTCTTGCCTGGAGAATCCCAGGGATGGGGGAGCCTGGTGGGCTGCCATCTATGGGGTTGCACAGAGTCAGACATGACTGAAGCGACTTAGCAGCAGCAGCAGCAGTAATTGCCCTCCACTCTTCCCCAATAGCATATTGGACACCTTCTGACCTGCGGCAGGGTGGGGAACAGGGGGAGGTGCTCATCTTTTGTTGTCATATATTTCTATCTTTTCATACTGTTTATGTTAATGAGGTTCTCACAACAAGAACACTGCAGTGGTTTGCCATTCCCTCCTCCAGTGGACCACATTTTGTCAGAACTCTCTACTATGACTCATCTTTCTTGGGTGACCCTGCACAGCATGGCTCAGGGCTTCATTGAGTTAAGCAAGCCTCTTCTCCATGACAAGGCTGTGATCCGTGAAGGCTGGGGATATAGTAGTGAATACAGTAAACCAAAAAAATCTATTTTTGTGAAACGTCCTCTCGTGGTTGAAGACAGAGAAACAAAACAAGAAAATTTTGTAATATATTAGAAGGTGAAAATTTTCATGGAAAAAAATAAAATACAGTGGGGTGTTGGGAGGTAAATACAGTGGACAAGCAAAGCTTCATTGAGANTGCCACCTCTTCTTAATATCTTCTGCTTCTGTTAGGTCTCTACCATTTCTGTCCTTTATTGAGCCCATGATCATCCGCTGGTGTTTATTCCCACCTCTCCTAAAGGAACAGATGCTAAAAAGAGAGAGAGAGAGAGACAAAGTGGGAGCTTTGCTAGAGGGAAAGATTGCAGTAGCACAATGTCTTTAGGGATGATCCTGGTTTATTAGTACAGGGAGGTGAGGAAGTAATAAGTAGTAGATTCAACATAAAGAGGAGTTGGGTTTTAGTGGGTCAAGATTTCAGTTAAACATCATACAAAATGAGGAGAAAACAAATAAGGAGGAAAGAGTATGAATCTTTTGTTTTTCTTCTTTTAACATTTGTTTTCATGTCTAAATAGGTATGCGGTGGAACTGACGAAGACCCTGATGATAAAAATGCACCATTTCGACAACGGCCATTTTGCAAATATAAAGGACATACTGCTGATCTTCTTGATCTTTCCTGGTCTAAAGTAAGAGATTCTTATTTGAATTTTGTATTCTGTATAACTTTCTAGGATAAGACCAAATTTTTTTTTCGTATGATTGTCACCATCAAGTCCGAATGTCTGTAGCTATTTTGTGGTAGTTACAAATTAATTGAAATTTAAAAAGAGAAATGATAGATTAGGCTAATAAGAAAATGTTTATATTACTTAACAGCTTCTATCTGGATCTGTCTGTATACTTCTTGCTTCTTTTATAAAGTAATTTTGCAAAATAACTGTCCTCAGCAAAATGTGTATGACTTCAACTACAAAGATGAAGTCTGACCTAGCCAATCAAGACTGTTTTGGAGCTAGTCTGCTACCTTCATGAAATTATTAATTTAGGTTTAGCAATTATATTCTAAAAATCTTCATTTTATGCTTTTTTTTCCTTAGAGCAAGATTATTTTAGGAGTTGGGGGCTATTTTGCCACCAGTCAAATATCTTAGAAGTTTGCAAAAATTTTAAGAGGTATTTTAAATTTCTTTTAAGAGATCTGAAACATGAAGCCATTTTTGGAATTTTTGCATTATTCAATATACTTTCTTTGTATTAAAATTTGTCAGTAATCAGAATCTAATATATAATAAGAATTTGTGGGGGAAAGTAATATTTAAAAGCCTTAAATTGAGAAAAGTCATCCGAGTTAGCAAAATACTAGCAAGGATACTGGTAATGCCATTATATTTTAACTATGTCAGGAGAACTTCACGTATCACATAGATATCACTGGTATGTATTGGCAAGTCAGATTCCCAGGTAGCTTAGTGATGAAGAATCTGACTGCCAATTCAAGAGATGTGGGTTCAGTCCCTGGGTCATGAAGATCCCCTGAAGAAGAGAATGGCAACCCACTCTAGTATTCTTGCCTGGAAAATCTCATGGATGGAGGAGCCTGGTGGGCTTCCAAAGAGTTGGACATGACTGAGCATGCACACATACTAGTGAGTCAGGCTTCCCTGAGCTCCAGCTTTGAGTCACTCCACTTATGAATTGCTGCTGTCATATTTGTTTAGATATTATGGGTGTATTTTATAACATCTTTCTCTAACCTCCTGGAACAAGCTTGGGCCTCACCTGGTAGTCTAATTCTAAATTGAGCCCCAGTTGTTTCTTCGTTCCCCCTTCACCCTACCCTGTATGAAATCTGTGTTGTCAGAAGATGGAAGTTTAAAGTATCCTTAAATCTGATAATCATATTCATCTGGAATAAGAAGTAGAAAGCACTAATTGGGAACCCTGCACTCATTTTACTGTCTTAAAGCGAGCCAGTATTTTTTGTGAAATGTAAAACTAACTGAAGAAATTAATTCTCCACTGACCACTGTATCAGTCAGGATTCTCCAGAGTAACAGAACCAAGAGGAAATACATACATCAGGAGGTTTATTTTAAGGAATTGGCTCACACGGTTATGAGGCCAAGCAAGTTTAAAATCTGTAGGGCAGGTTTTGAAAGCACAGCAGGTGTCATACTGGAGTCTTAAGGCAGAATTTCTTCTCCAGAAAACCTCAGTTTTGTTCTTAAGCCCTTCATCTGTTTATGTGTTCTTCCCGTAAACTTTCTTTTTACTTAGCTATTTATGTTTGTACATTTCTAGGTCTTAATTGGCAATGAGATTCTAAGCCCCTCAAGAGTAGGAGTCTGACTTTCTTTACTGTTGTTTCTTTCAGTATCTAGCATAGTTGATATTTATAGGGGTTTTCTGTTTGTTGAAAATTTATTTTATGCCAGGTAGCAAGAATTACCTTGTTAGTTCTTTTTTTTTTTTTTTTTTTTTTAACATTTACCTTGTTAATGCTATGAGGTGGATGCTATTTCATATTGTGGATTAGAAGACTGGGCCTCTGACCCATCCCAGATCACAAAACTAGTTATGGGTAGAACCTAGATCTGAATCTAATTTTTCTGACTCATAAGACCATGCTTAGTTCAAGAAAACTATTTAATTTTGTTTAGTTAATAAGTATTTATTGAACAAAAATCTCTTAGCATAATAGAACCAGTCTTAACACCTCTTCAACATCTTCACTTTTAGGGATGTCTTAGTATTTCTTTTGTATACTTAAACCAATGTACTGTTGGAAGAATTGAATAAATTCAGTTTTAATGAACAGTAGACCATAGATTTAGTTTTTATACACTTGTTATTAAATATCAGGAAATATAAAGCAAACTGTATATATTCTTCAAAACTTCTGGAACTGAGTGGACCTTGAAAATAAAAAGAATTGTTATTAGATGTTTCAAAAGTTATTATTAATCTTTCAAAATTCTATTTTTTCTATTATTTTGGTTTTATTGTTTATTTTTGTTTTTGGGTTTTTAGATTTTTTTCTTTTCTCTTTTTTTAACTTGTCAAAGTTTTATTTTTAGTTGTAAGATATATCTTTATTTTAAAATAGGTATACCACATAAAATATACTTTTTTTTACACTGGCCCACATAGCATATATATATCAGTACAGTAACATATCTGAATCCATATTTATGCTTAGTCTTTTTACATTCAAAGATTAAAGAGTCTTTATTACTTTAAGCAAATAACAAAGCATCTCATTTTTCATAAGCACTCTGCACAGTAGTATAGTGGTTAGAGCCTGACCTAGAGCCAGACTACCCGGGTTCAAATTGAAACTCTGCCACTGACAAGCTGTATCGTCTTAGACAAATTATTTAACCTCTCTGCCTCAGTGTTCTCATTTGCAAAAGCAGATAATAATGTACATACCTCATAGGATTGCTGTATAGTGCTAAGAACAATGTTTAGCATATTGTAAGTTATCAGTAAATATCATCATTATTTCAATTTGTTTAGCACATTTGTTTACTCATGCCAAAGAATACTAAGATTTCATTTGAGTTTCCTTGTTCAGCATAGTTTCTTTATTCAGCATAACTCATAGTTCTTCCCTTAAATAGATTTGTGTTTAGAAATTAAAGAGCTTCTGCCAGCTAGAAGCTTTTCACAAGTAGATGTTTGGTTTCTGGTGATGAGCCATCATAATGCCTAAGTCAGTTACACTATCCTCTTCTAGCTTTGAAAATTCTGAGACATTTGACAATTTCTATTCTCTAATTTTCTTGCCTGAGATGTGACAGGTACACAATAACTTTTCATTTCCATGCTGCTTTGGACGATGATCTTTTTGAAGGCATGTTAAGTGACATTTAGGGAACTCATGTAAGTTAAAATTCACTAGTGTTATCAATGTGAAAATAACCAAAGTGATGCTAACTTCCAGTAGGTGCAGACTCCAATGACTAAGGCATACCCTGGTCCTCTCTTGGCATCTTGCAAATTTCTTTCAATAGCAGTCATAAGATTCATCCTCATTTCAGAATATGTAATGTGAAAAAAGTCTCAGAATCAAAGAAATACGGTATTTAACTATTTGGGGAAAAAATGGGATTGTCCAAGTGAATTGGATATCTTTTTGTGCTGTCTGATGCTGTATATAACAGTAATAATAATAACAAAACTATTGAGGTACTAAAACTAAAAGTTCACTTTTATGGTTTAAATATTTTTATATGATGATAAAATAATCAATGTCAATTTCTCCATAGAACTACTTTCTGCTTTCTTCTTCAATGGATAAAACAGTCAGATTATGGCACATTTCCAGAAGAGAATGCCTTTGCTGTTTTCAGCATATAGATTTTGTCACTGCCATAGCTTTCCATCCAAGAGTAAGTGTTTACNAATATTTTTATATGATGATAAAATAATCAATGTCAATTTCTCCATAGAACTACTTTCTGCTTTCTTCTTCAATGGATAAAACAGTCAGATTATGGCACATTTCCAGAAGAGAATGCCTTTGCTGTTTTCAGCATATAGATTTTGTCACTGCCATAGCTTTCCATCCAAGAGTAAGTGTTTACACGTTTTTTGTTATACTATGAGGAAGGTGAGGGAACCAGGTTTCTCTGGAGGATATCTGGACTACAGGAAAAAAAATTATTAATAGCCGTATAGTTTACAGCAACTTAATGTTTCATTCTGCTTTAGAAATAAGAAAGGAACTAAATATTGTACTAATCGGCATTAGAAGAGCTGGAAATATTATAATCTAAATATCAATATACTAGTGAAAAGTCATCCCACTAGTGAAAAGTCATCCCAAGTCTTTAATAAAACCTGTAGTATATAAATAAATAAGATATCCTATTAAAGAGGAGAGATGTTGGAGATGGTGGAAGATGAAAAGACAGCAGGTAAATAAGAAAGGGAAGCATATAGGCAGGAATAGTTAGTTGTAGGAGAGTCAGGAAAGGAAGAGACAAAGAAAAGGTTGAAAGTGGCAAAAACAAAAATTCATTACAAGATAGACTGAATTCCTATTTCATGTCTGGAAACATTGTTAATCTTGAGAGGTCCTCTTACTCATTTTCAGTGTAGAAAATCCTGTCATATCTTTCCTCCAGAAGGAATTTTGTATGATTACAACTAAAGGAGAAAAGTCTACTATCATGGACTCTAGACCTATGTGATGCCCTTGTAAGATAGATCCACTAAATGCATAAGCCTAGAGAAGCTTTAGTTGTTTGCAACTGTAAGGACAAGGGATGTCATATGTTGGTGCTGCTTTACCAGCTAGGTTGAAATAAGTGGAAGGCTTGACCTGACCTTCGTTGAATTTCCCTCCCCTATGTTAGTGTATATGATTACATTTCCAATCATGTCCTCATCTCTATATGTTAATACCCGTTGTCTTTTTAACGCAGACTTTCAATTATATTCACATTTCTTTCTCTCTTTCCTCAGATTAAGAAAGAAGAATGACTTTTGTCTCTCAATATAATTTCCCTCCCTGGGCAGGCTTATAACATAGGCATTAATAAAGTACTTGATTAAGAACTTTTGAAAATTAAAGATGTTTAATCTGTGTTAACACTATATCAGTTTGACCATCAAGCTCTCGAGGCTTCTTTCTGAAAAATACCCCCATCCTGTCACCTAAGGATGCAGCAGAAGAATGGATTTACCCATGTCAGCAACTGTGAACAAAATCCCCCACATCTATTTTAACTATAATGTATCAGAGTGGAAAGAGAGGGGTATTAGATGGTTATAGTTATCCATGTAGTACTTTATCATTAAGGTTTCTGTTTAGTCAGCAATTTTCCTATACCTTTATTTGGTTTTATTTTAGAAACTGAAAAGCCTTATTTCTAAAACTTCTACTTACTTGGAGAGTTTATGAGAGGGGCTAGGACGAATGGAGTGATGTTGACATTTTCCTTGGAAATAGGACTCTGTCAAATAATGTATCCTGGAAAGAAGCAGGGTTGTAAAAGAAATAGCAAAATAGAGATACTGACACATATACACATGTGTATATGTATATATAAATAAAATTCTGAATTGTAAGACCAAGATAAAGTATTTTTACTTGTTCAATACTTCTACTGGTATACATTGAGTTGAGCCTACTATACCATATCCATAAAAATACCTATTCTGTGAAGGTTATCCTTGACAGGCTTCAGAAGTAGGTAAGAATAATAATCTTGAGTGGAAAAGAAAATCTGTTTCATGTTTTGGCGTCCTAATTATTTTATCTTTAATTCTTATGTTACCAAAAATTAGAGCAACTTTGTGACAGGCTTGGTTTAATTTAGAACAAGGTTTCTAAACCTTGGCACTAATGGCATTTGGGGTTGGATAATTCTTTTTTGTAGAGAGAGGGAAAGCTGTCTTGTGCATTGTAGTATGTTTAACAGCATTTCTGGTCTCTACCCACTAGATGTCAGTAGCGCCCACCCCCTAAATTGTGACAATCAGAAATGTCTCTGGACATTCCTTAAATGTGCTAGCCCTGCTAGGTGTCCCTACCTGACCCCCTGCCAACCCCCTGCAGAAAGGCAGTGATTAAAGATTCAGAACGTGCATTAACAGAGAACCCAGAATTTCTCAAACTTATTTGATCACAGAACACTTCTACATGATATTTACTCCATTGTCTGTTAACATCTATTCTTTGGGAAAAGCAGTTGAAGGATACGATAGAATGATTAGAACCTCATTTCTCAAAAATGAATATTGAGGTTTCTAATTGTTATTTTTAATGAATAAAATAATGCTTGCTTTAATACTTTTAAAATAAAATCTTACATATTAACATTTATTCCTAATAGACTTGATGTATTGATTTGCTGATTAGTTTTTCTTCAATGTGGTAAAATGAAAGCTTTCTCTTTTGCCACCTTTTTAGGATGACAGGTATTTTCTAAGTGGGTCATTGGATGGAAAGCTCCGCCTTTGGAACATACCTGACAAAAAAGTGGCTTTGTGGAATGAAGTAGATGGTCAAACAAAATTGATCACAGCTGCAAATTTCTGTCAGAATGGCAAATATGCAGTGATTGGAACATATGATGGCAGGTGTATTTTCTATGATACAGAGGTAAATGACTGTATTGTATAAATTACATACTTGAATACTTAGAAGACCCTTCTGTGGTTTGGAATAAGTTGATGTATCCTCCCTGGGCTTTAACTGCCTTATCTGTAAATTGGGACAAATAATATTAATACTATGTTTGTCTGTGAGTTGGCTCAGATGATCTTTGAGGTTCTAATTCTGCTTATTTAAATTGTGATTTCTTTTTAGCATTTGAAATACCACACACAGATACATGTCCGATCTACCAGAGGGCGCAACAAGGTTGGAAGAAAAATTACTGGCATTGAGCCTTTACCTGGAGAAAACAAGGTACTAAGTATTCAAAACCATCTCTCTCCACACTATATATAGGCTCCTGAAAGTAAGTTCTTCATATCTTGGCTAAGAATATATTTCCTTTCTTATTGAATATTGCTTTTTCTAGTTTGAGGTATAGTCTATATTTGTGTAACACCCTTTTTTGGTTGTACCTTAACACAGGTTAAGTGGTGGTATTTTTTAACTTTTCCTTTGATCTGTTTTTAGATACTGGTAACCTCAAATGACTCCAGAATCAGACTATATGATCTTAGAGATTTGTCGCTGTCTATGAAGTATAAGGGTTATGTCAACAGCAGCAGCCAGATCAAAGCAAGTTTCAGGTAAATTAGCAATGAGGAATTCCCCATAGAGATAGAATATTTCTCCCCTACTCCCATTTTTCCATTGATCTATACCTTATGTTTATATGTTTATGTATAGTGATGTTAGTTACTTTGAGTTTTTACAACTGGTATCTCATATTATCAATCATACAGAACTTACCTTATCCACCTGTTTGGTAGAGTTAGAATTGCTCCTCCTCTGCTGATGAAGAAGCAACATCCAGAAAATTAAGTAATTTGCCTTAAGTCACACTGGTAGTATCAGAGCCAGGATTAGAAGACTCCCAGCTCCAGAATTTGTGCTTTTGTATTTTCATGTATGCTTTCTAAAAGGAGGTTTATCCCACCACCACTCACCCTTGGCCTTTTAAGTACAGAAACTAAGCATTTTGAGACCCTAAGGTACAATGTCCTGTATACACCTTTACATGTCATTATTATTTGAACTCTTAATTTAGGTTCCGCAGGCTCTCCTGAAATACCTACCTCTTCTTTCTTTATAGCCCTCTTTATTTCAGACCTTTTCTTACCAGTTCTCCGTTTTTCTTGAACTATCCAATAATTACCCAGTAATTTAATTAGTAAAGTATTCAGCTTCTCTCTTTTATCTCTTAAGTAGACATTCCCTCCTGAGGGCTTCACTGGTGGCTAAGTGGTATAGGATCTGCCTGCAATGCAGGAGACACAGGTTCCATCCCTGGGTGGGGAAGATCCCCCGGAGAAGGAAATGGCAACCCACTCCAGTATTCTTGCCTGGGGAAATCCCATGGACAAAGGAGCCCGGCAGGTCTGGTGTCACAAAAGGTCGTACATGACTTAGAGACAAAGCAGCAACAACAGGCATTCCTCCCAGTGTGAGTTAACCCAGCAGCAGTTACCTAGAACTTTGATGAATGTATGAATGCCAGTGGCCACCCATGTCAACCCTACATGTTCAGGGCCTCTGAAGTGAGGCTAGGAGTCTGTATTTCAGCAAGTTCTCTTGAATGTTTTCTTAGGTGTTTCAAACTAGGAAGCTCTGATAGAAACCCCTAAAAAGCCCCACAATTTTGATTCTTTTTCTCTCTTCCCTAAATTTAGCCATGATTTTAATTACCTTGTTAGTGGCTCAGAAGATAAGTATGTTTATATCTGGAGTACTTACCATGACTTAAGCAAGTTTACTTCAGTCAGGAGAGATCGTAATGACTTTTGGGAAGGTATTAAAGGTAAGTAAATGTCCAGTTTGGTCTATCTTTTAAATAAATAAAGTTAAAATGAAGATATAAGTAAATTTGTATAGGCATTATTTCAGAGAGAGTTTGGCAGTTTTAACTGCTTTCAGTTTGTATTGGCTTTGTTTGACTTTTCTATACCAAGGAAGAACTTACACTTGTGTAAAATTTGAGAAGTCATGGAGTCTCAGAACTTGTATGTGGTTTTGAGTTTTTGTTTTTGTTTTTGTTTTTTTCCAAGAAAATAGTTTTGAGTTTTAAATAGTTCTGAGTTACTTCTTATCTGTTCATTTCTAAAGATATTTGTATATAACATATGCTATTATATTTTTTGCATATTATACTTTTTATCTTGATGTTTAGAATCAAGCTTATTAGTAATCCTAAAGTTGATTTTTTTTTTTACAGCACATAATGCCGTTGTTACATCAGCTATCTTTGCTCCAAACCCAAGTTTGATGTTGTCTCTGGATGTGCAATCTGAAAAATCAGAAGGAAATGAAAAAGGTGAAGATGCCGAAGTGTTGGAAACCATGCCCTCTGGTAGGTACCTGTGTTTTATTTGTCCTTCATGCTCTCTGATCAGCCTTTAGTAGCTTCATTGATCTATGAGTGTTCTGAGGTCTTGAATATGAAGAATATTTCTTTTATACAACATAATGGTTGACAGATATTCATTCCTGAATGTTTTGGTAATATAATTCTTGGAGGTTTTACTTCTCTTAAATTCACTTGGGAATTAAAAATGAAAATTTTGATAAGTTGTAATTTTTTTGTGAACAGTTATTCTCTTTATAGAAATGCAAACAAGACATAAATATATATACAATATATCACCTTTCTTTTCTACTACAGTATCATCTCTGTGCACAGATTTTATGTGTTTTTTTTTTTATTGTTGTAGTGCCAGTGCCTAGCCCAGTGCTTGCCTGCATATGGTAGATGCTTAATAAAGAATTACTGAATAAGTGAGTTAAACCAAAATGAAAGCAATATTCTTTTCTCTTGCCACAAATTTATAGCTTCTCATAGATAGCTCTTGGGTTGACCAAAAAGTTTGTTTGAGTTTTTCCCTAACATCCAATAGGAAAAACCTGAATGAAGTTTTTGGCTAACCCAATATCTCCAAGCCTGTACTAAGGCTTTAATAATGAATAGTACTTTCAGTTATATAAAATGCTTAGATTAGGAAGTGAAAAGAAACCATCGAGTAGTAGTGAGTGCCAATTATATAAAAATGAATTTCCTGTTAATTCTCAAGAACAAGGTAAAGCCATGTGAATTTGGACCAGTTGTTAACAAAAACAGTTTGTATTGTTATAATCGATTGCAGAATATTTTAGTAAATGAATTTTCTCACTTTAGAGACTACACCAGCTCTTGAAGAGTGTTATAAAGACACAACAGTACATACAGTGTACCAAGAGTGCTTCTAAAATTATTTGAATATTTAAAAGTTCTCAAGTATGTTTATTTAATCTCAGGCAGTTTCCCTTGTGGTATTGTTTGCACTCTACACTGCACTAAAAACACTATTTATTCTGTCTATGAAGCAAAATTTTGATACCAAAGACAAGCTTCAGTCTAGCACTTCTTTCATTTACATGCTTTAAAAATAAACCAACTCAGAATTATTACACCTTTACTGAATGCCTGTTTGGAAATATTTCTTTTCATTTTTTTCTCTCACAGGGAAATCCTATTTCTGTCTTCTAAATTAAGTCATTTGGTTGGGTTTTTTCTTTTTTTTTTGTCCAGTGATTCCTTTTTATACTCTGTACATTTCCCCTACACATTGCACAGAAAATTCTAGCTTTTAAAACTATTTGAGGAAAAATGGATAGTGCTTTTTTTTAAACTTCTCAAAACCACACCGTATTAACATTGTTCAGTTACTACTTTGCTGGGTCCTTTTTAAAGAGGCACAACTTTGGATCATACTCATGTTTATGTTTGCTGTTTTCTACCTGTGTAGGTATATTCTAAGAATACTCTCAAACCCAGGGTATGAGATCATAAAGTATATCTGATTGCCTTCCTCTTTATTCCTGACATATTTGACTATTTAAGCTTCCACTTTCTTCATGTGTAAAATGGTGATAATACCTCATTGATAAGGTTTTGATATGGGCAGAAGACCTAAATGACATTTCTCCAAAAAAGACATACAGATGACCAACAGGCACATGAAAAGATGTTCCATATCACTAATTATTAGAGAAATGCAAATCAAAAGTACAGTACACACACACACACACACACACACACACACACACACACACACACTGGAATATTACTCACTCATTAAAAAGAATGAAATAATGCCACTTGCAGCAACATGGATGGACCTAACGATTATATTAAGTGAAGTAAGTCAGACAGACAAAGATAAGTATGATGTCATTTATATATGAAATCTAAAAAATAGTACCAATGAACTTACAAAACAGAAGCAGACTCACAGACATAGAAAACAAACTTACAGTTACCAAAAAGGAAGAGGAGAGGGAGAAATTATGAGTATGGGATTAACAGATGCACACTACCATATATAAAATAGATAAATAACAAGGATTACTATATAGTACAGAGATCTATATTCAATATCTTATAACAACCTATAATGGAAAAAAATATATATGTACATATATGTGCGTGCATGCTCAGTCATTTCAGTTGTGTCCAACTTTGTGCAATCCTATGGACTGCAGCCTGCCAGGCTTCTCTGTCCATGGGGTTTTCTGGGCAAGAATACTGGTATAGGTTGCCATGCCTCCTTACAGGGAATCTTCCCAAAGGGGTCGAACCCATGTCTCTTACGTCTGCCTGCATTGGCAAGTGGGTCCTGTACCACTAGCGCCATGTGGGAAGCTCATGTAGATATTTATGTACCTCCAAGTATATGCATGTCTCAGTCACTTTTCTATACAGCTGAAACTAACACAATATTGTAAATCAACTGTACTTCAATTTTTAAAAAGATACAGCTGAAAACTAAAAAAAGAAACAAGGTTGTGATAAGAATTAAAGATAAGACATGCATCTAGCAAAATGCCTGGCGTATGATAGATACTATTGTCTTCATTATATAGTATCTTATAAAGCATTTTTATATTTATATATATGATGATTTCTTTTATTCTCCAGCTTCTCTGATATCTGTTAGTTGTTTCCTGCTGCTTCTGCTGCAGATGGTACTTTGAGATAAACGAGAAGTGTATTAGGAATATTCAAAGGCTTAGCATATGTTTTTAGCAGATCTAAGTGAAACCATTTTGTCTAACTCATCCTGTACACAACTTTCCATTTAAAGTTTGGGTTATCTGTTTCCTTACAAATCAGCATTTAAGTCTATAATTTTTGCCTGTGCATAGTCTTGTTAACACTGAATTTTGTTTGTTAAATGTTTTTACCAGCAAACATAAGAGGTAAGCATTTTTGCCATTCAGCATAGCTACATAATTCTTCAGTATGGACTGGAAAGGCAAAAGGTGTTGTCAGCATTCACAGAGCAATCATGTATACTTCATTTCATGGCAGTTCCAGTATGTCTGCTGTACAGTAAACCTTACTGTCAACCTCATTAGTGAGCCCTGTTAGCAAAAGACTTGCCCAGCTGATTCCATCTTGCCAACACTCCAGTCCTGAGGCTAAATAATGTACTAGCCTCTTGCTGTGAGGGCTTCTCTGATGGCCCAGACAGTAAAGAATCTGCCTGCAATGCAGGATACCCAGGTTTAATCGCTGGGTCAGGAGGATTCCCCTGGAGGAAGGCACAGCAACCCATTCCAGTATTCTTCTTGCCTGGAGAATCCCATGGACAGAGGAGCCTGGTGAGCTGTAGTCCATCAGGTTGCAAAGAGTCGGACATGACTAAGTGACTAACACACACACACACACTTGCCATGAAATGAAGAATTAGACAATTTAGAGGCCTTGGCTGCCTGGGACTAAATCCAGGCATCCAGGCCCCAAGGGACCATGATCTCCCTATGCCAGGAAAAGAGCAGCTAAGACAGGTAAAGTGGAATTGAGCCTCAGAGAGGAGAGATACGAGAGGATGAAAGGATTACAGAACAAGCCAGGAAATAGACTGAAATGGTGGGGAGAGGTTTTTCCCACCCCAGAGGTAGAGAGTCATGGGCATGTGACAAGCTTGTGGCAGCAGGCTTCATATTCCTTTAAAATCAATTTAAAAAAAACTTTTTTTTTATGCTTTTAAGGTATTATGAAGACAGACAACACAGAAGTTCTTCTCTCTGCTGACTTCACTGGAGCAATCAAAGTGTTTATTAACAAAAGGAAAAATGTATCTTAGTTTTAAATGACATTTAAAATAAACATATCAGTAAGTTTCTGTATGTACCAGGACTGAAAAAAACATAGTGTTTCAGGTTAACATCCTTTTTTTTTTTTTAATTTTTATTGGAAGTTGTTCAAATATAATATATTTTTTGAGAGGCAATGTTAATGATCTAGTAAACCCTGGACTGATAGACTAGAAAGGAATGTAGCTAGAATAACATTGCCAAACATTAGGTTTTACATTTTGTTACGTTTGTGTTTTTGTTATATATTTGTGAACATGCACAGGTTTCTGCATGAAAATATATTAATGTATTAATCACATGTGTGTGCCTTTTGGTTACATGCACTAAATCTAACAGAGTTAAATTATTTCAGTGGCTCTTTTGGCCTCTTATTGAGGAGGAATGTCTTGTTTCTAGCTTAAATAATTTCTTTTGCACAAAATTTCATTTTTAAGAGAAGTGGTATCTTTTGACTGAGTTATTGTTTTAAAAATGTTATATAGGTTTTCAATAGGTCAACAACCATGTGTAAATGGTTTTTATACATTTCTCAATTTGGGGATGATTTTTTTTGTGTGTGTGGTCTAAATTGTGGACTTAAGATTCTTTTCTTTGTATGTGTATATATAATTTTTTTTGCCACACTGGAGCACAATGTTTCTATGTAAAGAAT
>SJYA01004423.1:705452-740601 GCA_006410615.1 Neotragus moschatus
AAAATATAGATACATGCACAAATATGATATGTACACAATTATATGCATATATTATGTTTGTTCAAATTTTTAGCTTTTGCAAAGAGGTCATGAAGAAAGAATTTAACATTTAGGCTGACACCAGACCCAAAGTTTCAAATGCACTACCAATCATAATTACAGAAAAAGAAAATCTTGAAAACTTTTCATGTGGGGAGAACAAGAAGTCCAAAATATATTGACCCTTTAGACATTTCCAGTCATTTCATGAGAAATATGAAACTAAAGTCATTAGGGCTTAGATACAAAAAAATAAATTTTCTAAGAGGGGAAAAATTGCTCTCTAACTATTAATACTAGCAGAAAAGCAAATGCTACATCAAGCACTTGACGAGAGATTCAGGCTGACTTGCAAAACAGAAGAACAAGAGACCATTTGAAATCACCCAGCTGGTAGCAGCCCAGAAAATCTGGTAAAGGACCAAGGAGATGGAGTAGTTTCACACAAGATAATAGACTAAGCAGAATTTCCCGAGTGTATTTGACCAAAATTAAAATTATCATGTGTGGCTGGCACTCCACCAAGAGCTCAAGATAATGCTCATTTGAATTAAAGTAGAAAATCAAACAACGAAAATGATTTACTGGGAGATTAATTGCCAAAAGAAATGATTACAATTTGATTCATAGGTTTTATACATTTTATAAGACACCAAAATACTTATGATAACACATTTAGAAGATTGAATTATTTTTATTTCATTAAGAAGAAAATACAGGGACTTCCCTGGTGGCCCACTGGTTAAAACTTTGCCTTCCAATGCGGGGAGGTGGGGGGGCACTTTTGATCTCTGGTTGTAGAGCTAAGATCCCATATGCCTCAGGGCCAAAACACACAAAACATAAAACAGAAGCAATATTGAAACAAATTCCACAAAGACTTTTAAAAATATATGTATAAAAGAACAAAATATACTAAGCTCAGATATCTTGTGTTTTCAAGTTTTATTACAAGAGACTTTCCTGGTGGCTCAGACGATAAAGTGTCTGCCTACAATGCGGGAGACCCAGCTTCAGTCCCTGGGTTGGGAAGATCCCCTGGAGAAGGAAATGGCAACCCACTCCAGTATTCTTGCCTGGAAAATCCCATGGACGGAGGAGCCTGGTAGGCTACAGTCCACGGGGCCGCAGAGTTGGACATGACTCAAGTTTTATTATAAAATGTGGTATAAAAAGCAATATTTAGGGATGAGAACAACACTTTTGTGGCTTCTGATCACACACTTTCTTCATATTACAAACAATTGTGCTGAATAGGAGTTTGACATTATTCAGTCATTTGACAAATATTTATTGAGCACCTGCTATGTGCCAAGGTGCTGTGAATATAAGTGATAAATAAAAAGGACGAAAATTCTTCTCACACAGAGCTGGGAAAAGATCAACAGTAACATGTATAATATCATATAAGAAACAAATCGCCAGTCTAGGTTCGATGCAAGATACAGGATGCTTGGGGCTGGTGCACTGGGATGACCCAGAGGGATGGTATGGGGAGGGAGGTGGGAGAGGGGTTCAGGATGGGGAACGCGTGTACACCCGTGGTGGATTCATGTTGATGTATGGCAAAACCAATACAATATTGTAAAGTAAAATAAATAAATAAATAATTTTTTAAAAGAAAATATATAGGTAATAGGGTGCTTTAGGAAGAAAATAAAACAGGGAAGAGAAAAAATAGGGAGTCTGAGGGTGGAGCTGGTTTGCAAGCTTAGATAGGGTGTTTAGGGAAGGTCTCACTGAGAAGGGGGCATTTGAGCAAAGGCTGAAAGGGAGCCTCAGGGATGTCTGAGGTAACAGCATTCCAGACAGAAGGGACAGCAAGGGCAGATGCCTAGAGGCTGGAGCCTGCCTGGCTTGTTTGAGAAACATCAGGAAAGCCAAGCCAGAAGTTCCCGTATGAGGATAGTGAGAAGGGCAGAATGGTCACTGGAGGGCATGAACTCCTGTCAGGACTTTGGCTTTCGCTGAGTGAAATGAGGGGTCAGTGGAGTTTTGAGCAAACTGCTGTGGTCTGACTTTCCTTTGAACAGCACCGCACTGGCTGCCATGCTGTGAACAAACTGAAGGAGTGGTGACTGCGAGCAAGAAGAACCTAAGTAAGAGAGAATGACCCTTCGGACCAGAGTATTGGCAGCAGAGATGGTGAGAAATAATCTTATACAGAGAAGGTAGAGACAGCAGAATATGCTGAGGAACTGGATGTAGGCTGTGAGACAAATATAGGGTTGGCTCCAAGGTTTTGGGCCTGAACAACTGGAAACACAGAGTTGCCATTCACTGAGATGTGTAACCCTCTGGTATAGGGGGAGATGAGAAGGTTTATTTGGGGCAGATTAATTTAAACACATCTCTACTAAATTCAGGTAGGGTTGGTTGAGTAGACACTTGGGTGTATTATACAAGTCCGTGGATCAGGAGAGAGGTCTAGCTGCTCTCAGGTAAGAAGTCTAACTTGCTCATAGCGTCACTGAGTTACGCAAGCCCCTTCACCACGACAAGGCAGTATTCACAGTCATGAACCTGGGCAAGCTCCAGGAGACGGTGAGGGACAGGGAGGCCTAGTGTGCTGCAGTCCATAGGATTGCAAAAAGTCAGACACGACTGAGTGACTGAACAACAACAATACATATATCTATTCTTTCTCAAATTATTTTCCCATTTGTTCAGTTCAGTTCAGTCAGTCGTCTCCGACTCTGCAACCCCATGAATCACAGCACGCCAGGCCTCCCTGTCCATCACCAACTCCTGGAGTTCACTCAGACTCACGCCCATCGAGTCAGTGATGCCATCCAGCCATCTCATCCTCGGTCATCCCCTTCTCCTCCTGCCCCCACTCCCTCCCAGCATCAGAGTATTTTCCAATGAGTCAACTCTTCGCATGAGGTGGACAAAGTACTGGAGCTTCAGCTTTAGCATCATTCCTTCCAAAGAAATCCCAGGGCTGATCTCCTTCAGAATGGACTGGTTGGATCTCCTTGCAGTCCAAGGGACCCTCAAGAGTCTTCTCCAACACCACAGTTCAAAAGCATCAATTCTTTGGCTCTCAGCCTTCTTCACAGTCCAACTCTCACNATCATTCCTTCCAAAGAAATCCCAGGGCTGATCTCCTTCAGAATGGACTGGTTGGATCTCCTTGCAGTCCAAGGGACCCTCAAGAGTCTTCTCCAACACCACAGTTCAAAAGCATCAATTCTTTGGCTCTCAGCCTTCTTCACAGTCCAACTCTCACATCCATACATGACTACTGGAAAAACCATAGCCTTGACTAGACGGACCTTAGTCGGCAAAGTAATGTCTCTGCTTTTGAATATGCTATCTAGGTTAATTTCCTATGCTATACAGTAAGTCCTTGTTGGTTATTTGTTTTAAATACAGTAGTGTGTAGGGCTTACCTGGTGGCTCAGTTTGTAAAGAATCCACCTGCAATGTGGGAGACCTGGGTTCGGTCCCTGGGTTGGGAAGATCCCCTGGAGGAGTGCATGGCAACCCAGTCCTGTATTCTTGCCTGGTGAATCCCCATGGACAGAGGAGCCATGGGGCTGCAAAGAGGTGTACATAACTGAGCAACTAAGTGCACAACGCAGTGTATACTTGTCAATCCCAAACTCCCAGTTTATCTGTCCCTTCCACCTTTCCCCTTTGGTAACCATAGTTTGTTTTCTATGTTTGTGAATCTGTTTCTGTTTTGTAAATAAGTTCATCTTATCATTCTTTAGATTCCACATATAAGTGATATATGTTGTCTATCTCTTTCTGATTTACTTCACTTAATATGACAATGTCCAGGTACATCCATGTCACTGCAAATGGCATGATTTCATTCTTTTTTATGACTGAGTCGTGTTCCATTGTACATATGTACCACATCTTCTTTACACATTCATCTATAGATAGACATTATTCACTTGTAATTAGAAATTCTAACTTCGTTTTTGTTAGATTAAGATTCCATTTGAGAGACTTCCCGTGTGGTCCAGTGGTTTAGGATGGCCTTCCAATGCAGGGAATGCAGGTTTGATCCCTGGTCAAGGAACTAAGATCCCACACCTTAATTGGTGAGAAATCTGTGCACAGCTATGAAGATCTGACACAGCCAAACTAACTAATAAATAAAATATTTTTAAAAACCATAAAGTAGCACTTATATGAATTAAAGAACTATAACAGAAGCTTTTTAAAAAGACTTCATTTGAGCACTCCAAGACTCTGGGTTTTGTTTATTTTGTTTATAACTTTTTTCCCAACCAGAATATCCCTGGGAAGTGAGGAGAATGAGTTAATACAGCATTGGGTCACTTGTATGGGACTGCACAAGTTGTCCATCCACGTCCCTAGGGGGTGCCACTCACATAGCCTAGGATGTGGTTGGAGTTCTCGAGAACTTTTCAGTATTCAGTATGGTAGCCCTGGTGGTACATTTGTTTAACACATAATTCTGAGTGTCACAGACACTGCAGTCACGGATGAGGACAATACATTTTAGTAAGATATTTAGTTGATGAATGCTGCCTATGCGTTAATTCTCTGACTGTCATGTTTTCCTTCTCTTGGTGATCTTTCATGGACTTTTAGTAGCTGTTGGGCATAGCATGCCATTTTGAAAGGCAGATTATCACATAAGAACAATTATATGAGTGTGTTCCCTTAGGCATCAGTGTTCCCAGCACTTTCTGTTTTCCTTGGCAGTCTATTTTTTGCCACCTGATCCATGCCAAGTCAGCCGACATAGGCAGTTTGTCAGGACATGATTTCTTCTAGACTTTTGAAGCAATTTTAGAGAAATTCCTGAAACCAGACAATATGTATTATATAGTTTTACAAGCACCGTTTCTCTCTTGCCTTTTCATTATGGAAAATTTTATATAAAACATACACAAAAGAAGAAAGACCAGTATAATGAATCTTCAGATTCCCTTAACCCACTTCAGCAATTATCGGCTTTTTGCTAATCTAGTTTCATCTACCACTACGCCTCCATTTTTTTTCTGTAATATTTTTTGAGCTTAAATTTGAATAACATACAGCTAACGAGTTTTTTATTTAAAAATTATTTTTGATAAAACACATAATATAAAATTTACTCTTGAGCTTCCCTGGTGGCTCAGTGAATAGGAACCTGCCTGCCAATGCAGGAGACACGTGTTAAATCCCTGATCCAGGAAGATCCCACATGCCTCAGAGCGACTAAGCCTGTATGCCACAAATATTGAGCCTGTGCTCTAGAGATCCAGAACTGCAAGTACTGAAGCCCACACGCCCTAGAGTCCTTGTTCTGCAGCAAGAGAAGCCACCGCACTGAGAAGCCTGCACATCGCATCTAGAGGGCAGCCCCTGCTCTCTACAACTAAAGAAAAGCCTGTGCAGCAGCAAAGACTCAGCACAGCCACACATATATAAAATTATTTTTTAAAAATCTACTCTCTTCATCATTTTTAAGTGTACTTATCAGGAGTATAAACTACAATCACACCGTTGTATAACAGATTTCTAGAACTTTTTCTTCTACTAAAACTGAAACTGTATACCCATTGAACAACTCCCCATTTCCTTCTCTTCCCAGGCTCTGGCAACCACCATTCTATTTCTGTTTCTATAATTTTGACCATTCTAGGTATCTTATGTAAGTGGAATCATACACTATTTGTCCTTTTGTGACTGGCTTATTTCACTTAGCATAGTGTCCTCAAGGTTCAGCCATGTGGATCACATGATAGGATTTCCTTCTTTTAAAAGCTGGAATAATATTCTATAGTTAATAATTTTAAAACATACAATTCAGTGCCATTTAGTGCAGTCAAAGTGCTGTGCAACTACCATCTCTCTGTTAGTTTCAGAACATATTCATCATCCTAGAAGAACACTCTATGTCCATTAAGCAATTACTCCCCATTTCCCCCTCCACCAACCCCTGGCAACCATTAATTTGCCTTCTGTCTCTATGGATTTGCCTTTTCTGGGTATTTCATGTAAATAGAATCATATGATATGAGACTTTTTGTGTCTGGCTTCTTTCACTTAGCATAATGTTTTCAGGGTTCATCCAAATTATAACATTTATCAGTACTTCTATTTATGGATGAAGATATTTCATTATATGCTAGACCAAAATTTCCTTACCCATTCATCTACTGATGAACATTTGGGCTGTTTCCACCTTTTGGCTATTATGAATAATGCTCCTATAAACATTCATGTAAAGTTTCTGTATGGACATATGCTTTCATTTCTCTTGGATATATATCAATACCTAGGAAACGAATTGCTTGATCATATGGTAATTCCATGTTTAACTTTCCAAAGAATTGCCAAAATGTTTTTCTACAGCAGCTGCACCATTTTATATTCCCACAATCAATGTTGAGTATTCCAATTCCTGCACATCCTGGCCAATGCTGGCTATTTTCTTCTCCCCTCCCTTTCTCTCTCTCTTCCTTCTATTTATTTATGAGATTGACATATATGCACTACCATGTGTACAATAGATAGCTAGTGGGAATCTGCTGTATAGCACAGGGAACTCAGCTCGGTGCTCTCTGACGACCTCAGTTCAGTTCAGTCGCTCAGTCGTGTCCTACTCTTTGTGACCCAATGGACTGCAACAGGCCAGGCCTCCTTGTCCATCACCAACTCCCAGAGTTTACTCAAATTCATGTCCATTGAGTCAGTGATGCCATCCATCCATCTCATATTCTGTTGTCCCCTTCTCCTCCTGCCTTCAATCTTTCCCAGCATCAGGGTCTTTTCAAGTGAGTCAGTTCTTAGAATCAGGTGGCCNACAGTGATTTTGGAGGCCAAAAAACTAATATTAGCCACTGTTTCCCCATCTATTTCCCATGAAGTGATGGGACCAGTGTTATATATATATATAAACCAAGGGTTATATATAACCCTTAAAGTTATTGATGGGACCAGGGTTATATATAACCCTTGAGGTTATTGATATTTCTCCTGGCAATTTTGATACCAGTTTCTGCTCCTTCCAGCCCAGCATTTCTCATGATGTACTCTGCATATAAGTTAAATAAGCAGTGTGACCATATGCAGCCTTGACATACCTCTTTTCCTATTTGGGATGTACTCCTTTGCTTATTTGGAACCAGTCTGTTGTTCCATGTCCAGTTCTAACCATTACTTCCTGAATTGAATATAGGTTTCTCAAGAGGCAGGTCAGGTGGTCTGGTATTTCCATTTCTTTCAGAATTTTCCACAGTTTATTGTGATCCACACAGTCAAAGGCTTTGTTATAGTCCATAAAACAGAAATAGATGTTTTTCTGTAACTCCCTTTCCTTTTCCATGATCCAGGGGATGTTGGCAATTTGATCTCTGGTTCCTCTGCCATTTCTAAAATCAACTTGAACATCTAGAATTTCATGGTTCATATATTGCTGAAGCCTGGCTTGGAGAATTTTGAGCATTATTTTACTAGCATGTGAAAGGAGTGCAATTGTGCGGTAGTTTGAGCATTCTTTGGCATTACCTTTCTTTGGGATTGGAATGAAAACTGACCTTTTCCAGTCCTGTGGCCACTGCTGAGTTTTCCAAATTTGCTGGCATAATGAGTGCAGCCCTTTCACAGCATCATCTTTCAGGATTTGAAATAGCTCAACTGGAATTCCATCACCTCCACTAGCTTTGTTTTTAGTGATGCTTTCTAAGGCCCACTTGTCTTCACATTCCAGGATGTCTGGCTCTAGGTGAGTGCCCACACTATCGTGATTATCTTGGTCATGAAGATCTTTTCTGTACAATTCTTCTGTGTAATCAACTATACTAAATGACTATTTCATGGCCTAATTTTATTACTAATTTGGGAAATATTATGCCATATAGACTTATACTGGAGAGGGGAATGGCAATCCACTCCAGTATTCTTGTCTAGAGAATTCCATGGACAGAGGAGCCTAGCAGACTATAGTCCAGGGTGTTGCAAAAGAGTAGGACACAACTGAGCAACTAACAAACATAGACTCATATGTATTATATAGATATATGCATTTTCACTTTTTTTCTTAGATGTCTCCCTGGATTTTCTGATAAACTTTGTGAAATTAACATAAACGAATGTTCTTTATCAGCATGTCTAAATAGTGCAACTTGTGAGGGTCACATCAATGAATATATTTTAAAATATCAACAAGGTAATTATTTAAAAAGTATTAATCATGGATATATCATATTTATCTTAATATATGTATATATAAGTATTTTATATGTGTGAATTTGTGCAACAGAGTTTTGGCAATCAATTCACCAATAATGTTGTTGACTATGAATCAGGTTGTAAGCAATGGTCACACTTAAAGAATGAAATTGTTCTCTGACACTAGTAATCAATCACTTAGGCTATTAGCAAAACATTCTGGTTCTAAGATCAAATATTTCACTACAGATATTTTCTAAATTTATGTAAAATTCATATTCCTGATCTTTGTCTACATCCATTGAGTCTGGCACACAGCATGTCCTTTATAAAAGATTATCAATGTTGTTATTCAGTCACTAAGTCATGTCTGATTCCATTGTGACCCCATGGACTATAGAATTCTGGGCCCTTCTGCCCTTCACTACTTCCCAGAGTTTGTTCAAATTCATGTCCATCGAGTCGGTGATGCTATCCAACGATCTCATCCTCCACCACCCCCTTATCTTCCTGCCCCCAATCACATGGCCAAAGTATTGGGGCTTCACTTTGGCATCAGTCCTTCTTATAAATATTCAGGATTGATTTCCTTTGGGATTGACTGGGTCAATCATCTTGCTGTTGGACAGCAGGGACTCTTACGGGACTCTTAAGAGTCTTCTCCAGTACCACAATTTGAAAGCATCAATTCTTAGATGCTCAGCATTCTTCATGGTCCAGCTCCCACATCCTTATATGGCTACTGGAAAAACTACAGATTTGACTATATGTATGGACCTTTGTTGGCAAAGTTGGCTTCTTAAACTCTCTCTCTTTGTATGAAAGCTTTTTTTCCAAGGAGCAAATGTCTTTTACTTTCATGATAACAGTCCCATCCACAATGATTTTGGAGACCAAGAAAATAAAATCTCTCACAGCGTCCACATTTTCCCCTTCTATTTGCCATGAAGTGATGGGACCAGATGCCATGAGCTTCATTTTTAAATGTTGATTTTTAAGTCAGCTTTTACACTCTCTTCTTTGACTCTCATCAAGAAGTTCTTTAGTTCCTCTTCATTTTCTGCTGTTAGAGTGGTATCATCTGCTTATCTAAAGTTGTTGATATTTCTCCTGGAAATCTTGTTCCCAGCTT
Organism: Neotragus moschatus; assembly: GCA_006410615.1. NCBI lineage: Eukaryota > Metazoa > Chordata > Mammalia > Artiodactyla > Bovidae > Neotragus > Neotragus moschatus. The sequence goes on from SJYA01004423.1 coordinate 714,769, forward strand.
GTGATTCATCCAGTCCACCATTTTGCATGATGCACACAAGTTAAATAAGCAGGGTGACAATATACAGGCTTGACATACTCCTTTTTTCAATTTTGAACCAGTCTGCTATTGTATGTTCACTTCTAACTGTTGTTTCTTGACCCAAATATAAGAAAAGTAAGATGGTCTGGCACTCCTAACATTTTAAGAATTTTCAGTGGTTTGTTGTGATCCACATTGTCAAAGGATTTAATAAAGTCAATGAAACAGAAGCAAAACAGTAATTCTTACAGATAAAAGAAGTAGAATAAAGTTTATAATTCTCTAAGAAATAAATATCATTTTAAAAATTTACTTCTCTAAAACAAAAATATCTTTGTCGAGGTCTGAATATTTAAAACTGTATGTTAGATACCTTAAGCAATGAATATAATCATAAAAAATAAGAAAAATGCACATATATATGTATATAATTTTTACCATATCAATGCATATCTTATAGTTGTTAGTTCCCTTTTTTATATTAATAGATTAGTTCTGATGCTCCAGGTGAAGATTCCATTTGTTTCAGATTCACTTGAAGCCTAGGGACTTCTCAAGAAACTGCAGCATCAAATGAAGTCCTGTTCTAAATGCCACATATCAGGTGCACAGTAGAAATGGAAGGTCTCAAAGTAACACCCATATGTGTTGTTGGGTGTTTACTTAGAATATGCTGGTACTTTTGACTTAAGACATTGATTCTTCACACCCTAGCCTTAAGAGTAAAAACTTATAAGCAACAAAACAAGCAAATGAATTCTTAGAAAATGCTATGGACCCCCCCCTAAGACCCCTGTCCCTACCCCAAGGGCTGTCTCCAGCCAACTCTTAACCAGGCCAGAATTTGCTATTTCGGAAGTTATTTAAAGAATAATATCACTCTTGCTGTTCACCCTTCAGTCTTTCCTCATTTTCCTTAAGCATACTTAGCTATTTTTATTTGCTTGTTTTGTTGGGCTTTTTTCAGTAGTTTTCCTAATATGTATTTTGAAATTCACTCTCTGGCATACAGTTCTATGTTTTTTATAAATGGATAAAGTTGTGTAACTACCAATACAGCCAGTCATGTGACTATCCCCTCAAGTGTGTTCACATGTCACCTCTTTATAGTCAATCTATTCCTCAAACCAATATAAACTGTTTTTGATATCATTCTTATTTTTTTCATCGTTTGTCCTTGTAAATTCTACCTATTCCTGAGCTCTTCTTTCTCTTGTATTCTGAATTTTAGATTGTGAAAGCTAACTCCTGGAGGCTTTAGGCATATATGTGTTTGAGAAATACTAACTATAGTAACAATAATAATATTAGAGCATGTCACCCTGTTATTTCATATGAACTAACTTATTCAGTTTTTGTAATAAGCTTGAGGAGAAAGTATTGTTTTCATCTCATTTTCCTAAAGAGGAAGTGGAGTTCAGAATCTTTGGGTAATCCCATTGTACCCACATGTGTCGCATTCCCCAAAGAAGAGCCCACACTAAATAGCAAGTTACCATAAAGTTTCAATTACGCAAGATGAATAAATTACAGAACTCTGCTGGACAACTTTGTACCTATAGCTTAGTATGGTACTGCATACTTTAAAAATGTAAAGGATTAATATCCTGCTAAAAGCTCTTATGAACATTAAAAAAAAATCAAATTGACATTTCTCCTGCCCAAAAGAAGGAATCTTCACCAATAAGATCTTTCAGGGTGTGACAGCTTAATCTGGATGTTAGCAATTTTAGCCACTGGGGGATTTCTTCAGGAAAAATGCCTATCCCGGTATGTCTGATTATCCTCTAAACAGCTTCCATAACCAAAAACTGAGAACTTAACTACTTTTCTGAGTAGCTAATAGCAATTTGCCTTCTCCAAAAACTCATAAGGCAACTTAAAACCTGATTTATTTGGTTTATACTGGACCACTCATCTCTCTTATCCGTGGAGGGAACCAGCTTGATGTATGGCGAAACCAACACAGTATTGTAAAGTAAAATAAAGTAAAATAAAAAAATAAAAAAACATAAATAAATAACATTGATAATTCTTTCTTATGCTTTGGTCTAAATCACATCATTATTCCTTTTTTTTAAAGGATAATTGCTTTATAGAATTTTGTTTGTTGTTTTCTGTCAAACTTCAACATGAATTAGTGATAGCTATACATATACCCCCTCCCTTTTGAACCTCCCTCCCTCTCCCTTCCCATCCCACCCTTCTAGGTTGATGCAGAGTTTCCTGAGCCATACAGCAAATTACCATTGGCTGTCTATTTTACATATGGTAATATAAGTTTCCATGTTACTCTTTCTGTACTTTTCACCCTCTCATCCCCTCTCCCCATGTCCATAAGTCTATTCTCTATGTCTGTTTTTTCACTGCTGCCCTGTAAATAAATTCTTCAGTACCATTTTTCTAGATTCTGTATATGTACATTAGAATGCAATACTTATCTTTCTGCTTCTGATTCTCTTCATACTGTATAATAGGTGTTAGTTTCATTCACCTCATCAGAATTGACTCAAATGTGTTCCTTTTTATGGCTGAGTAATATTCCATTGTGTATATGTACCACAACTTCCTTATCCATTCATCTGTAGGTGGACATATAGGTAGCTTCCATATTCTAGCTATTGTAAATAGTGTTGCAATGAACAGTGGGATACATGTGTCTCTTTCAATTTTGGCTTCCTCAGGGTATACACCTAGGAGTGGGATTGCTGGATCATATGGTGGTTTTATTCCTAATTTTTTTAAGGAATCTCTGTACTGTCTTCCACAGTGGCTATATCAATTTACATTCCCACCAACAGTATAAGAGTATTCCCTTTTCTCCACACCCTCTCCAGCATTTACTGTTTGTAGACTTTGATGAAGGCCATTCTGGCCGGTTAAATCACACCATTATTCTTACATTACACATTTTTTGATGGAAACCTACCTTCCCTAGGTATTTACTTCTATCATTAATTTAGTTAAGTAGATTGAATTATTGTCACTTTTTACTTTGATCAGTTGTGGAAATCTTATTTAAGTTTACATCATGTAGCCAATTATCAGAATTCTCTTGTCTTCATTTAGCAACTGTTAACTGTTTAGCAATTGTAATCTTGGGTGGCTACTCCATGTACCTCAAAGTTTGTAATTTTGACTCTTTTCTTCCTTCTCTTTTCTTTTCAGTCCAAATAGTTGTATGACTCTTGCAACTTTCTAAACAGAACAGAGTTTGAAAAATTAAGTGTCCCTTTCCTCACCACACAAATCTGCAAAACAAAACTAAAACTTAAACTATATATAAGTATGCTAGAAGACATTAGTCTTTAGTTTTATTCCAGAAAACACCATCTGAGATGCTGTATTCAGCACATCTTGGTAAAATATATTTGATTTGTGATTCAGTGAAGGGCCATAGTTACCATGAGGCCCTCTCCCTCTTTGTAGAAAGACAGCTGAGCTAGCTATACCCTTTCCTACAGGCTAAGAAATGGTGATGCCTGACTGATGGGGCAAAGGTTGGATTTCAGATTTCATCCACTCTGCCTGAGGTCTTCATCCAGGTACAAGAAGATCCTGATCACAGACCTCATCCTCTTGTAGGCAGTAAATCCAATTACTAGTCAGGTCTATTCCATTGAAGTATCAATGCAAGCATTCAGATTATTTTACAAAATAAAATGCACTTATGCTGTAGCCTAAATAGTCCTGTTTATAGTGTTATTTAAAAATCTTTAGCATTCAGTGAAACGACAGTTATCCCATAATGAGTAAATTGACAGTAAGGGGAAAAATCTCTGTATTACAAATGTGAGCGTTTCTCCTGGAGTTGTTCTAAATCCCTGGGATGGTCGCTGTGCCCAGACAATTTTTATACTCAGGAGGGGTGCAGTTGTGTTTATATAAGTAACAATATAAATCACACACACTCATTTTGCTCTTAAAATAGCATTATTCTTTCTGAAGCCGAAATGCTGTATTGTCCTTGAGGCAAGAAATCTAAGAAACAAATATATATACTATCTGACACCAATGCTTATGATTATCAAGTCAGGAACATGATTCATATATATATATATAATAATATATATTTATATATATAAAATAATATATATTTATATAATAATCTTCCCTTTTAAGATCCATGAAAAGTGAAATAATCTTTAATATGAAATAAAAAGTGTATATTATTATATTTTTATGAAGATTTAAGTATAAAAAATCAATTCTTCTACATATTCTAAAGTCAGACAAAAGAAGATAAGCTTTACTGATGTTATTCAATTTCTAAATAATATATATATGGGGAAACAGTGGAAACAGTGTCAGACTTTATTTTCTTGGGCTCCAAAATCACTGCAGATGGTGACTGCTGCCACCAAATTAAAGGATGCTTACTCCTTGGAAGAAAATTTATGACCAACCTCGATAATGTATTCAAAAGCAGAGACATTACTTTGCCGACCAATCCGTATAGTCAAGGCTATGGTTTTCTAGTAGTCATATATGGATGTGAGAGTTGGACTGTGAAGAAGGCTGAACGCCGAAGAACAGATGCTTTTGAACTGTGGTGTTGGAGAAGACTCTTGAGAGTCCATTGGACTGCAAGGAGAGCCAACTAATCCATTCTAAAGGCGATCAGTCCTAGGTGTTTATTGGAAGGACTAATGCTAAAGCTGAAGCTCCAATACTTAGGCTACCTCATGCAAATAGCTGACTCATTGGAAAAGACTCTGATTCTGGGAGGGATTGGGGGGCAGGAGGAGAAGGGGACGACAGAGGATGAGATAGCTGAATGGCATCACCGACTCGATGGACATGAGTTTGAATAAACTCCAGAAGTTGGTGATGGACAGGGAGGCCTGGCATGCTGTGATTCATGGGGTCGCAAAGAGTCAGACACGACTGAGCAACTGAAATGAGCGACTGAGCGACTGAAATGAACTGAACTGAACTGAAGACAGAATTGCTTTAGGTTTAGGTTTCAGTTCAGTTCAGTTCAGTCGCTCAGTCGTGTCCGACTCTTTGCGACCCCATGAATCGCAGCACACCAGGCCTTCCTGTCCATCACCAACTCCCGGAGTTCACTCAGACTAGCGTCCATCGAGTCAGTGATGCCATCCAGCCATCTCATCTTCGGTTGTCCCCTTCTCCTCCTGCCCCCAATCTGTCCCAGCTTAGTTTAATTTAATTTTGTTTTCCCTGGATTAGATGAAAATCACTTGGTGCTGAGAGGGAAAATAAAATGAAAATAAAGCATATAAATCTTTTAAATAGTGACTTTTCTTTTCATTAATAAACTATTGTAACTTGTATTTGTAACAGAGAATGGTAGTGCTAAAATTGGTCAGTTTCTAATTGTGTATATTGAAGTATTTAATATACTTCAATATAATAATAATGAAGTATGTCGTTCATTATCTTAAAAATTAGTTTACTTTTTTTACTTTTATTACAATTTGACATATAAAATCTTATTTAACACCCGCCTTATTTGACAACATTCATTCTGTAAGCATTTATTTATTTATTTTTTAACATATGTCAGATATCAAAATAGTACAATTTTAACACCATAATGATTTGGTCACTTTTTCTGAATTCCTAATGAAAACTTTTGGCTTATTAATTTTAATCACTAGACAGTATTTTTTATTATTTGATTATCTTATTACAAATGGACAACAAATGTACATTGGACTCAAAAGATATTTTCTGAATCTTTGTGAACTTTTCTTTTTAAAATCTTACCTGCTGGGTTTTCATTTGCTGTTTTATATTCCCCTATTCTGTTCCCATTTCTTACCAGTACTTGGCCCACACAAGTACAAGGACATTTATCTTATGTATTTATTTTTTTATAGGATTGACTGAAAAAATTGCAAACCTAAAAGTTGTTATTCATGTTTTATTTTGTGAGTTTCTTAAAACTTATGTCCTGGAGGCAGCCTCTCAGATAGCTTTGAGTGACTATTCCAAAGACTCAAGGAAAGAGTGAGGATATACAGGGATTTTAAAAAAAAAATCCTGATAGAACATCAAAAGTTTATTGTTACCTAGAGAAAAAACAGACATCGATGTTAATGAATTTAGCACTTTTCTATGTATTAGATAGATGCAAGAGTTTGGTCTCATTGAAATCATACTTTGATATGCATCTTAACTAAACTATCTTGTTTTCTAAATAGTTATCCTGTATCCTCTTTTCTCCATCCTGAGTCCCCTCAAGGTGCACAGTTAGGGGTGACTGCAGTGGCTGCTAACTTGATGGCTGCAACATTCTAAACTTACTAATATGGCAGGTGACACTGTTTATCCATAATAGGTATGATTAGCACTCAGTATCCATTCTTGTTTATTGCAGTTTCTGTAGAGGTGAGGAAATTATCAACAATGTATTATCTAAACTCCTTTGAAACTGAGGTTGTGAATTTACATTTTCTTACCAATATAAATATACCTGAAATCTGGAGGACATGGTGGAGGCCAGTTCTGGGGGGTTTTAGCAGTCTTATCTGATGGAGAAGGTCATAGACATGTGGCCTTTTCTGCAGCATGTTTCATGATGGAGCCACTGACTTTATGAAAAAGCAGGGGTGGCAGGAATGGCAGAAAGAATGCATTTGGGTGTTGCATTACAAGCTTCAAGGAGAGGCAGCTGGGATGATCACGCTGGCAGCTCCTGTACCCAGATGTCCCTCCAGTAGTGCAAGGGGTTCCTGAACTCAGTCATTCAGTGGTGGCTTTTAAGCTTCTCACTTTCCTGGTTACCACTGAGGTAGCTTCTCCTAGAGGGTCACATATGTGGTTCTCAAAGTTACTCCTGTAGTCCTCTTTCTAATAAATTTGTAGCATCTTACTTTCAGTTATTAAGGCCCCTTTTACTTAAAAACATAAACTGATTTATGTTTCTTGAGCTGAGTTCTTTTTTTTAAACTATTTTCTTGATTTTGACCTAGATATCCTTATTGTTCCCTCAGCTTAATCACACTTTAACAGTCTTTTTCACTATTTCAGGCTCTACCCTATCTTTTTTCACAGCATCAAACTGTAACTGTAAATTCATTCTCTGTTCAATAGAGATTGAAACTTTACTGAAGTCTTTGCCAATTTTGTGAATCAGAAATGTTTTTGATCAAGGACCTGAGAGTCATCCCTTTGATGCAGCCATAGAGTTAGTATTCCTTTCTTGTAGTCTCCAGGAGAGAATGAGTACCTAATATCAGTGAGTGATCTTTAGTAAGCTTTAGCAACACAGACAGTTATCAGAATGTGTTTTTACAGAACATGCTTTTATTCAAAACAGTGTTTTTGAGATTCAACCATGTGAATGACTGGTAATGGTAGCTTTCCATAAGTCCTCCAAATATATATTCCAGTATCAATTTTTATAGCTTCCCTAAAGATAATTGCAACAATTTATATTAAATGCCTAGCACAGATATGGGACTATGTAGTATACCATAGGACTGTGTATAATTATATCTCTATATATGCTATTTTCCTTACTATTTTTAAGAAATGGATTATTATATTATTAAGATATTTTCTTTGCTATGGGTATTATTATTAAAAATTGAATTGAAATACCCCAAAATGCAAACACATATGGCTTCTTAGGTAGCACAGTGGTAAACAATTTGCCTGCCAGAGCTGGAGGCACAAAAGACACGAATTCAATCCCTGAACTGAGAAGATGCTCGGGAGGAAGAAATGGTACCCACTTGAGTATTCTTGCCTGGAAAATCCCATAGACAGAGAATCCTGGTGGGCTGTAGTCCAAAGGGTTGTAAAGGGCCAGACAACACTGAGCACAAATATGTTGGAAATATATATGATTGATGCTTTTGAACTGTGGTGTTGGAGAAGACTCTTGAGAGTCTCTTGGACTGCAAGGAGATCCAACCAGTTAATCTTAGAAATCAGCCCTGAATATTCACTGGAAGGACTGATACTAAAGCTGAAGCTCCAATACTTTGGCCACCTGATATGAAGAACTGACTCATTGGAAAAGACCCTGATGCTGGGAAAGATTGAAGGTGGGAGGAGAAGGGAATGACAGAGGATGAGATGGTTTGATGGCATCACTTACGCAATGGACATGAGTTTGAGCAAGCTATGGGAGTTGGTGATGGACAAGGAAGTCTGGTGTGCTGCAGTCCATGGGATCACAAAGATTCAGACATGACTGAGCAACTGAACTGAGTGAGTTTCATGTAGAGCTATATAATCATAAGGGATTTTATTTAGGCCATACCTGAATGGCCTAGTGAATTTCCCTATTTTCTTCAACTTAAGCCTGAATTTTTGCAATAAGGAGCTCATGATCTGAGCCACAGTCATTTCAGGTTTGTTTTGTTCTACTGTATAGAGCTTCTCCATCTTTGGCTGCAAGGATTATATTAAAAGTCAAAAAAAATTTTTTAAATATATTAAAAGTCAACTTGATTTTGATATTGACCATCTGATGAGGTCTATGTTTAGAATTATCTCTTATGTTGTTAAAAAAAAAAAAAAGAGGGGGGGTGTTTGCTATAACCAGTGTGTTCTCTCTCTCTCTTTTTTTTAATATAAATTATTTTTTAATTGGAGCTTAATTACTTTGCAATATTGTATTAGTTTTGCCATACATTAACATGAATCTGTCACAGGTATACACGTGTTCCAAATCCTGAACCCCCCTCCCTCCTCTCTCCCTGTACCATCCCTCTGGATCATCTCAGTGCACCAGCCCCAAGCATCCTGTATCTATCATAGACTGGAGATTCATTTCTTATATGATAGTATACATGTTTCAATGCCATTCACTCAAATCATCCCACCTTCACCCTCTCCCACAGAATCCAAAAGATTGTTCTATACATTTGTGTCTCTTTTGCTGTCTCACATACAGGGTTATCGCTAGCATCTTTCTAAATTCCATATATAGGCATTACTATACTGTATTGGTGTTTTACTTTCTGGCTTACTTCACTCTGTATAATAGACTCCAGTTTCATCCACTTCATTAGAACTGATTCAAATGTATTCTTTTTAATGGCTAAGTAATATTCCATTTCTCTTGACAGAACATTGTTAGGCTTTGCCCTGCTTCATTTTGTACTCTAAGGCCAAACTTGCGTGATACTCCAGGATTCTCTTGACTTCCCGTTTTACATTCCAACTCCCCTATGATGAGAAGGACATTTTTTTTTGGGGGGGTATTATTTATAAAGGACTTGTAGGTCTTCATAGGATCATTCAACTTCAGTTAATTCACGATTAATGGTTGAAATTGGGAAAGGAATATATCAAGGCTGTATATTGTCACCTTGATTATGAACTTAACGCAGAGCACATCATGGGAAATGCTGGGCTGCATGAACCACAAAGTGGATTCAAGATTGCCAGGAGAAATATCAATAACCTCAGATATTCTGATGATGAGAAAAGATGGGGAAACAGTGGAAACAGTGTCAGACTTTATTTTAGGGGGCTCCAAAATTACTGCAGATGGTGATTGCAGCCATGAAACTGAAAGACACTTGCTCCTTGGAAGAAAAGTTACGAGCAACCTAGATAGCATATTCAAAAGCAGAGATGTTGCTTTGCCAACAAATGTCCGTCTAGTCAAGGCCATGGTTTTTCAAGTGGTCATGTATGGATGTGAGAGTTGGACTGTGAAGAAGGCTGAGTGCCAAAGAATTGATGCTTTTGAACTGTGGTGTTGGAGAAGACTCTTGAGAGTCCCTTGGACTGCAAGGAGATCCAACCAGTCCATTCTGAAGGAGATCAGTCCTGGGATTTCTTTGGAAGGAATGATGCTAAAGCTGAAACTCCAGTACTTTGGCCACCTAATGCGAAGAGATGACTCATTGGAAAAGACTCTGATGCTGGGAGGGATTGGGGGCAGGAGGAGAAGGGAACGACCGAGGATGAGATGGCTGGATGGCATCACTGACTCGATGGGCGTGAGTCTGAGTGAACTCCGGAAGTTGGTGATGGACAGGGAGGCCTGGCGTGCTGCGATTCATGGGGTGGCAAAGAGTCAGACATGACTGAGCAACTGAACTGAACTTAACTGAATGGTAAATGTTTAATGTATGTTTGTCCCTTCTTCAGTTTCTTTCATATGTGTCAAAATATTGGAGTACAAGTCTTTTACTTCCTTCATTAGATTTATATGGAGGTAATTAATCTTTTAGAAGCAATTTTATTTTATTTTATTTTTATTTTTATTATTTTAACTTTACAATATCTTATTGGTTTTGCCATACATCAACATAAATCTATCACGGGTGTACACATGTTCCCCATCCTGAACCCTTCTCCCACCTCCCTCCCCAATCCATTCCTCTGGGTCATCCCAATGCACTAGCCTCGAGTATCCTCTATCATGCATCGAACATGGACTGGCGATCCATTTCACATATGATATTATACATGTTTCAATGCCATTCTCCCAAGTCATCCCACCCTCACCCTCTCCCACAGAGTCCAAAAACTGTTCTATATATCTGTATCTCTTTTGCTGTCTCGCATACAGGGTTATTGTTACCATCTTTTTAATTTCATATATATGTGTTAGTGTTTTGTATTGGTGTTTTCCTTTCTGGCTTGCTTCACTAGGTATAATAGATTCCAGTTTCATCCACCTCATTAGAACTGATTCAAATATATTCTTTTTAATGGTCGAATAATACTCCATTGTGTACATGTACCACAGCTTTCTTATCCATTCATCTGCTGATGAACATCTAGGTTGCTTCCATGTCCTGGCTGTAATAAGTAGTGCTGCGATGAACACTGGGGTACACATGTCTCTTTCAATTCTGGTTTCCTCTGAGTGTATGCCCATCAGTGGGATTTCTCAGTCATATGGCAGTTGTATTTGCAGTTTTTAAAGGAATCTCCACACTGTTCTCCATAGTGACTGTACTAGTTTGCATTCCCACCAACAGTGTAAGAGGGTTCCCTTTTCTCCACAACCTCTCCAACATTGATTGCTTGTAGACTTTTGGATTGCAGCCATTGTGACTGGAGTGAAATGGAACCTCACTGTGGTTTTGATTTGCATTTCTCTGATAATGAGTGATGTTGAGCATCTTTTCATGTGTTTGTTAGCCATCTGTATGATTTCTTTGGAGAAATATCTGTTTAGTTCTTTGGCCCATTATTTGATTGGCTCTTATTTTTCTGGAATAGAGCTGCAGGAGTTGCTTGCATATTTTTGAGACTAATTCATTTTCCACTGCTTCATTTGCTATTTTTTTCTCCCATTCTGTAGGCTGCCTTTCTTGTGCAGAAGCTTTGAACTTTAATTAGATCCCATTTGTTTATTTTTGCTTTTATTTTCAGTATTCTGGGAGGTGGGTCATAGAGAATCCTGCTGTGACTTATGTCAGAGAGTGTTTTGCCTATGTTCTCCTCTAGGAGATTTATAGCTTCTGGTCTTACGTTTAGATTTTTAATCCATTTTGAGTTTATTTTTGTGTATGGTATTAGAAAGTGTTCTAGGTTCATTCTTTTAAAAGTGGTTGACCAGTTTTCCCAGCACCACTTGTTAAAGAGATTGTCTTTTCCTCATTGTATATTCTTGCCTGCTTTGTCAGGGATAAAATGTGCATAGGTGTGTGGATTTATCTCTGGGCTTAGTATTTTTTTCCATTGATCTATATTTGTCTTTGTGCCAGTACCATACTGTCTTGATAACTGTAACTTTATAGTAGAGCCTGAAGTCAGGCAGGTTGATTCTTCCAGTTCCCTTCTTCTTTCTCAAGATTGCTTTGACTACTTGAGGTTTTTTGTAGTTCCATACAAGTTGTGAAATTATTTGTTCTTGCTATGTGAAAAATATCATTGGTAGCTTGATAGGGATTGCATTGAGTCTATAGATTTCTTTGGGTAGTATACTCATTTTCCCTATATTGATTCTTCTGATCCATGAACATGGTATATTTCTCCATCTATTAGGTCCTCTTTGATTTCTTTCACCAGTGTTTTATAGTTTTCTCTATATAGATCTTTAGTTTCTTTAGGTAGATATATTCCTAAGTATTTTCTTCTTTTCGTTGCACTGGTAAATAGAATTGTTTCCTTAATTTCTCTATTTTCTCATTATTAGTGTATAGGAATGCAAGCGATTTCTGTGTTGACTTTATATCCTGCAACTTTAGTATATTCATGGATTAGCTCTAGGAATTTTCTGGTGGAGTCTTTAGAGTTTTCTATGTAGAGGATCATGTAATCTGCAAACAGTGAGAGTTTTAATTCTTTTTTTCCAGTTAGGATTTCTTTTATTTCTTTTTCTGCACTGATTGCTGTGGTCAAAACTTCCAAAACTATGTTGAATAGCAGTGGTGAAACTGGGCACCCTTGTCTTGTTCCTAACTTTAGGGGAAATGCTTTCAATTTTTCACCATTGAGGATAATGTTTGCTGTGGTTTTGTCCTATATAGCTTTTATTATGTTGAGATATGTTCCTTCTACTCCTGCTTTCTGGAGAGGTTTTGTCATAAATGGATGTGGAATTTTGTCAAAGGATTTCTCTGCACCTATTGAGATAATCATATGGATTTATTATTCAATTTATTAATGTGGTATATTACATTGATTGATTTGTGGATATTGAAGAATCCTTGCATCTCTGGGATAAAGCCCACTTGTTCATGATGTATGATCTTTTTTATGCATTGTTGGATTCTGATTGCTATAATTTTGTTAAGGATTTTTGCATCTATGTACATCAGTGATATTAGCCTGTAGTTTTCTGCTTTTTTGTGGCATCTTTATCAGGTTTTGGTATTAGGGTGATGGTGGCCTCATAGAATGAGTTTGGAAGTTTACCTTCCTCTGCAATTTTCTGAAAGAGTTTGTAGGATAGGGGTTAGCTCTTCTCTAAATTTTTGCTTGAATTCAGCTGTGAAGCCATCTGGACCTGGGCTTCTGTTTGCTGGAAGATTTCTGATTGCAGTTTGAATTTCTGTACTTGTGACGAGTCTGTTAATATTTTCTATTTCTTCCTGGTTCAGTTTTGGAAGGTTGTACTTTTCTATGAATTTGTCCATTTCTTCCACATTGTCCATTTTATTGGCATATAATTGCTGATAGTAGTCTCTTATGATCCTTTGTATTTCTGTGTTGCCTGCTGTGATCTCTCCGTTTTCATTTCTAATTTTATTGATTTGATTTTTCTCCCTTTGTTTGTTGATGAGTCTGGCTAATGGTTTGTCAATTTAACTTATTCTCTCAAAGAACCAGCTTTTGGGTTTGTTGATTTTTGCTATGGTCTCTTTTGTTTCTTTTGCGTTTATTTCTGCCTTAGTTTTTTAAATTTCTTTCCTTCTACTAACCCTGGGGTTCATTTCTTCTTTTTCAAGTTGCTTTAGGTATAGAGTTAGGTTATTTATTTGACTTTTTTCTTGATTCTTGAGGTATGCCTGTATTGCTATGAACCTTCCCCTTAGCACTGCTTTTACATTGTCCCACATGTTTTGGGTTGTTGTGTTTTCATTTTCATTCATTTCTATTCATATTTTTATTTCTTTTTTTATTTCTTCTATGATTTGTTATTCAGCAGTGTGTTGTTTAACCTCCATATGGTGGAATTTTTAATAATTTTTCTCCTGTAATTGAGATCTAATCTTATTGCATTGTGGTCAGAAAAGATGCTTGGAATGATTTCATTTTTTTTTTTTATTTCCCAAGGCTAGATTTATGGCCCAGAATTTGATCTATCCTGGAGAAGGTCCCGTGTGCACTTGAGAAAAAGGTGAAATTCATTGTTTTGGGGTGAAATGTCCTGTAGATATAAATTAGGTTTAACTGGTCTCTTGTATCATTTAAAGTTTGTGTTTCCTTGTTAATTTTCTGTTTAGTTGATCTATCCATAGGTGTGAGTGAGATATTAAAGTCTCCCACTATTATTGTGCTATTGTTAATCTCCCCTTTCATTATTGTTAGCATTTATCTTACATACATATTTCAGTGCTTCTATTTTGGGTGTATATATATTTATAATTGTTAAATCTTCTTGTTTTGATCCTTTGATCATTATGTAGTGTCCTTCTTTATCTCTTTTCACAGGCTTTGTTTTAAAGTCTATTTTATCTGACACAAGTATTGCTACTCCTGCTTTCTTTTGGTCTCTTTTTGTGTGGAATATCTTTTCCCAGCCCTTCACTTTCATTCTGTATGTGTCTCCTATTTTGAGGTGGTTCTCTTGTATACAACATATATAGGGATCTTGTTTCTGCATCCATTCAGCCAGTCTTTGTCTTTTGGTTTGTGGCATTCAACCCATATACGTTTAAGGTAATTATTAATAAGTGTGAGCCCCTTGCCTTTTACTTTATGTTTTGGGTTCCAGTGTATACTCTCTTTTTGTTTCTCTGTCTAGAGAAGATCCTTTAGCATTTGTTGGAGAGCTGGTTTGGTGGTGCTAAATTCTCTCAGTTTTTGCTTGCCTGTAAAGCTCTTGATTTCTCCTTCATATTTGAATGAAATTCTTTCTGGGTACAGTAATCTGGGCTGTAGGTTATTTTCTTTCATCACTTTTAATATATCCTGCCATTCCCTCCTGGCTTGAAGAGTATCTATTGAAAGGTCAGCTGTTATCTTTACGGGAATCCCCTTGTGTGTTATTTGTTGTTTTTTTCCTTGTTGCTTTTAATATTTGTTCTTTGTGTTTGATCCTTGTTAACTTTATAAATACGTGTCCTGGGGTTTATCCTGTTTGGGACTCTCTGGATTTCTTGGACTTGGGTGATTATTTACTTTCCCATTTTAGGGAAGTTTTCAACTATTATCTCCTCAAGTATTTTCTCATGGTCTTTCTTTTTGTCTTCTTATTCTGGGACTCCTATGTTTCAAATATTCTGGCATTTAACATTGTCCCAGAGGTCTCTGACATTGTCCTCATTTCTTTTAATTCATTTTTCTCTTTTCCTCTCTAATTCATTTATTTCTACCTTTCTATCTTCTACCTCACTAATCCTATCTTATGCCTCTGTTATTCTACTATTTGTTCCCTCCAGAGTGTTTTTTATATAATTTATATAATTCTGGAGAAGGAAAATGGCAACCTACTCCCATACTCTTGCATGGAGAATTCCATAGAGGGAGGAGCCTGGTAGGCTACAGGCCATGGAGTCGCAAAGAGTCTGACATAACTGAGCAACTTTACTTTCATTGCATTATTTGTTATATATTGACTCTTTTATTTCTTCTAGGTCCTTGTTAACTATTTCTTGCATCTTCTCACTCCTTGTCTCCAGGTTATTATTTGTGATTCCATTTTGTTTTCAAGATTTTGGATCATTTTCACGATCATTATTCGGAATTCTTTATCTTTTCTTTTGTTTGGTTTGGTGGGCATTTATCCTGTTCCTTTACCTGCTGGTATTTGTCTGTCTCTTCATCTTGTTTATATTGCTGTGTTTGCAGTGGCCTTTCTGTATTCTAGCAATTTATGGAGTTCTCTTTATTGCAGAGTTTCTTTGCTCTGGGTGGGGTTGTACACGTGGCTTGTCATGGTTTATTGGTTAAGGAAGCTTGTGTCAGTGTTCTGGTGGGTGGAGCTGGATTTCTTCTCTCTGGAGTACAATTAAGTGTCCAGTAATGAGTTTTGAGATGTCAGTGGATGTGGTGTGACTTTGGGCAACCTGTATATTAAAGTTCAGGGCTATGTTCCTGTGTTGCTGGAGAATTTGTATGGTATGTCTTGCTCTGGAACTTGTTGGCCCTTGGGTGGTGCTTGGTTTCAGTTTAGGTGTGGAGGTGTTTGATAAGCTCCTGCCAATTAATGTTCCCTGGAGTCAGGAGTTCTCTGGTGTTCTCAGGATTTGGACTTAAGACTCCTGCTTCTGGTTTTCAGTTTTATTTTTACACTAGCCTCAAGACTTCTCCATCTATACAGCACCATTGATAAAACATCTAGGTTAAAGATGGAAAGTTTCTCCACAGTGAGGGACACCCAGAGAGGTTCACAGCGTTACATGGAGAAGAGAAGAAGGAGGAGGGAGATAGAGAGGACCAGGATGAAATGAGGTAGAGTCAAAAGAGGAGAGAGTGAGCTAACCAGTAATTACTTCCTTACGTGTGCTCCACAGTCTGGACCACTCAGAGATGTTTACAGAGTTGGGAGGAAGGAGACAAATGTGGCCAGGAGGATAAAGGGAAGGATCAAAAGAAAAGAAATATATCCAGCCAGTAATCAGTTCCTTAAGTGTTTTCCACCGTCTAGGACACACAAAAAGATTCAGTGTTGGGTAGAGAAGAGAAGGAGGAGAGAGGAGATAGAGGCGACTGGGTGGAGAAAAAGGAGAGTCCAAAGAGAGAGAGAGCAATCATTCCAGTGATCTTGCTCCCAAGTAAAACTGAGTACTGAAAATTGGGTTCTTAAAACCAAATTTTGGGTTACAAAATTGATAACAAATACCAAAAGTTAAAGATTATGAATCTAGAGTAGAGGTTGAATTTTTAAAAATGCAATATTAAAGAAAAAAGGTCATAAAAATTAATACATATATATATGTATTAAGTTTGCTTTAAAAAATAGGGCCTCTTTTTTTTTTTTTTGCAAAGTAATAGTAGGTTATAAAAATGAAAATTGAAGGACTAATGGAGGGTTTAAAAACTTTAAAATTATACAATGCTAAAAATAGTAAAAATATATCTAGGACTTTCTCTGTTGGTGTTGTGGGCAGTGTGTGTTCAGTTCATTTTTGGATAGTTCCTTGATCCAGCTTATATTTCTCAAGATCTATAGGCCCCTTGCTATGTAGTCAGTACTAACTACAGGGTTTTAATCTATTGCACCTGTCACTTCCAAGGAGGTTCCCTCTGTTTTAGCTTCTTCTGTTTGCTGGTCTCTTCAGTGTCTAATTTCCACCCTGACACAAGGGGGGCGGTGGTGGACACTTTTTTAGGCTCAGTTGTTCAATTGTGCTGTGGGGAGGGAAGGACGCTGCAAACAAACAACACTGGTGTGTGTTCGTAGTGTCTCGGCCACACTGGATTTGCACCCACTCACAGCGTGTGTGCTTTCCCTGTCTACACTGTTTAGGCTCTAGGATGCTCTGCTGGGAACTGTCTGAGGTTGGCCCTGGGATGTATGCACTTCCCAGGTCTAAGCCACTCAGGTTCAGGTACACAGGCAGTCCTCAAAGGCGCAGACAGTTGGGCCTGTGTTTTGTGCCCTTCCCAGGTCTGAGAAGCTCAGGTGACCAGGTGATTTGTGAGCACGGCCACTGCAACTTATTGCCTCCCCTGTCCCTACTGCTCGGTTTTCTGGGTGTGCAACCAGTGCACCTTCTCAGGTGGATGTTGACCATCCAGAATCCCAAGAAGTCTTGGTTAGCAAGGAATCCTGCTTGCAGTTTGGTAGATAATGCCTCCCTAGGGCCACGATTGTTCCCTTCTAACTCTGGCTGCCTTCATCTGCCTGTCACCAGAGGGGGATGGGCCTTTCTGCAGCTGGCTAGCTCTGCTCAGTCCTTTGTTCTGTGAGTGAGCCTGACAGTGTCTTAGATCAGAGCTTTTCGCATAGCTCTAGTCATTCCTTTGTTCTGTGAGCAGGCCTGGAGGTGTTTTAGGTGAGGGCATTTCATAGGGTAGCTATCCCATTTCGGTTTGCTATCCCAAGTTAGTTCCCTCAGATTGCCCTTGGGGCATTCAGGCCAGGTCTTTACTCTAAGCAATGCAGCCCATGCCTCCCTGCCCAGCCCCTGCTTGATAGTGGCAGATGCAGGAGTCTGTGCTGCTTCTCTGCTGGGGGAGTTACTGTTGGGCATGTAATCTGTGGATTTTAATTATTCATTTATTTTTCCTCCCAGTTATGTTGCTCTGTATGGTTCCAAGTCTCACCACAGACTCGGCAGTATAAGTGTTTCCTAGTGTTTGGAAACTTCTCTCTTTTTTAAGATTCCTTTCCCAGGACAGAGCTCCATCCCTACCTCTTTTGTCTCTCTTTTTGTCTTTTATATTTTGTCTACCTCCTTTTGAAGACAATGGGATGCTTTTTTGGGTGCCTGATGTCCTCTGCTGGCATTCACAAGTTTTTTTGTGGAATTTACTCAGGGTTCAAGTGTTCTTTCAATGAATTTGTGGAGGAGAAAGTGGTCTCCCCATCCTATTCCTCTGCCATCTTTAGGACAACTCAGCAATTTTAAACAAAGTAGTTTTCTTAATTTCCCTCTCTGATAGTTTGTCATCAGTATATAGAAGTAAAAGACATTTCTATATGTAAATGTTGTATCCTGCAATTTGCTGAATTTATTTACTAGTTCTAATAGCTTTATGATGGCATCTTTGGGATTTGTGATATATAGTACCATATTTGTGAATACCAACAATTTTGCTCTTACTCTCTGAATCAGACTATTTATTTCCTTTTTTTTTCTTTTTTTGTCTGATGGCTGTACCTTGAATTTCCAACAACATGTTGAATAAAAGTGGTTTAAGTGGTCATCCTTGTTTCATTCCTGATCTTGGAGGAAGAAAATCCTTTCAGCTTTTTAATGTCGGTATGATGTTGACTCTGTATTTGTCATATATGAATATACTATGTTGAGGATTGGTCCACTATACACAGTTTATAAGGATTTTTATTATAAATGGATGTTAGATTTCATTGAAAGTGTTTATAGTTATATATTCAGTTGATTATATGATTTTCACTCTTCCGTTAGTTAATGTAATAATGTAATATTAACTGATTAGCAAATACTGACTGATTTGCATATATTAAACCATCTTTGGACCCCTGTGTTCAAACCCACTTTATTATAGTGTATAATCATTTTAATATATTGTTGAATTCAGTTAGTTAATATGTTGTTGAAGATTTTAACATCCTTATTCACTAGTAACATTGGCCTATAATCATCTTCTTTTTCTTCCCCCTTTTTTTTTTTCTTCATCTCATTTTGGTATCAGTGTGACCCCACAGACTGAGTTTCCTCTTCAGTTTGTTGGCAAAATTTGAGAAGGAAAAACATTAACTCCTCTCTGAATGTTTGGTAGAATTCACATATGAAGCCATCTAGTCCTAAATATGTTTGTAGAGAGTTTTGTTTTTATTTTTGTCTTACATTATTGGCTCAATTTCATTACTGGTGATCAATCTTCATATTTTATCTTTATTACTGATTTATTTGGGGGTATTGCACTGTTTTAGGCATTTATCCCTTTCTTCTAAGTTGTCCATTTCATAGGCATATAAATGTACCATCTCTTCTCTAATTTTTTATTTTATTTATTTAAGCCCTCTTTCTATTTTTATTGATAAGGCTGGCTAAAAGTGCATCAGTTCAGTTCAGTCGCTCAGTCGTGTCTGACCCTTTGCGACCCCATGAACTGCAGCACGTCAGGCCTCCCTGTCGATCACCAACTCCCAGAGTTCACCCAAACTCATGTTCATCAAGTCGGTGATGCCATCAAGCCATCTCATCCTCTGTCATCCCCTTCTCCTCCTGCCCCCAATCCCTCCCAGCATCACAGTCTTTTCCAATGAGTCAACTCTTTGCATGAGGTGGCCAGAGTACTGGAGTTTCAGCTGTACCATCATTCCTTCAATTTTATTTATTTTTTCAATGAAAAAGCTCTTAGTTTCATTGACATCATGTTCTTTTTAAATGTAAGATTATGTTATTTAATTTTTCTTGTTTCCTTTGGTAGATTTGTACTGCTATAAAGTTCCTTCTTAGAACTACCATTGCTCGGTTGCACAGACTTTGAATCCTGTGTTTTTATTTTCATTGTCTCTAGGTACTTTTTAAAAAATTTCCTTTTTTATTTCTTTGATGATTCATTGATTGTTTAGGCATATTGTTTAGGCTCCATGTCTTTGTGTTTATTTTCATTTTTTTTTTTCCCCTTATGGGGAATTTTTTCTTTCATAGTATTATGATCAGAAAAAAGGATACTCAATACAATTTTAATCTTTTTAAATTTACTAAGGTTTGTTTTGTGGCTTAGTATGTGATCTATCCTAAAGACTACTCCATGTGTACTTGAAAATACTGTGTATTCTCCTGTTTGGGATGAAATATTCTACAGTCTATTTGATCTGGTATGTTGTTTCAGGCCAGTGTTTTCTTATTCCTCTTCTGTCTGTATGATGTCAATTGTTATAAATGGGTGTTAAAATAGCCTAATATTATTGTGTAACTTAATTTATTTATTTATATTTTCTAAATATTTGCTTTATGTATTTATCAAATATTTGTATTTGTTTACGTCTCTGCTTCTTATTTGAATCCATTTAGAGTTACAACTGTTATATCTTTTGTTTTATTATTATGTAATGTTTTTCTTTGTCTCATTTTAGTCTTTATTTTGTCTGATATAAATACAGCTACCCCAGGTTTCCTTTACTTTCCATTTACATGGACTACCTTTTCCCATCCCCTTACTTTCAGTCCATGTGTGACTTTAGATCAGAAGTGAATCTCTAGCAAACAGCGTACATATGAGTTTAGTATTGTATACAATCAGTCACTCCACATTTGATTGGATCATTGTTTATTTATATTTAAAATAATTATTTTAAAGTATGTATCTATTTCCATTTTGCCCTTTTTTTTCCCTTTCTTCATTTGCTCTCTTCCCTTAGGATTTGATCACTATCTTTAGCACCGTCTTTGGGTAACTTTCTGTTCTTTTTGTGCATATATCTATTACAGACTTTTGATTGTGGATACCATGATTTGCATGTATAGCAACCCAAAGAAATACATGGTTATTTTTGGTTGATGATATCTTATTTTCCAACACATTCTAACACCCTACATTTTTACTCCCTCCCCTAACATTTAATGTTTTTATATCATATTTGGCATCCTTTTTAATATATTTCTTAACTACTAATGGAGGGTATAGTTTTACTTTTTACATTTTAAACTTTCTATAGATTTGTAAATGTTGATCTACTATTGTTACTATATGTTTGCATTTACGAGTGAGAGTTTTTCCTTTTGTAATTTTTGTATTTAGAATTATTACCTTCCCTTTTTCACTTAGAGAACTCCCTTTCACATTTCTTATACAGCCAGTTTAGTGATGCTTAACAGTTTTAGTTTTTACTTGTCTATAAAACTCTATCTCACCTTGTTTATAGTTTCCTTTGTTGTGCAGAAGCTTTTAATTTTAATTAGATCCCATTTGTTTATTTTTGCTTTTATTTCCAGTATTCTGGCAGGTGGATCATAGAGGATCCTGCTGTGATTTATGTCAGAGAGTGTTTTGCCTATGTTCTCCTCTAGGAGTTTTATTGTTTCTTGTCTTATGTTTAGATCTTTAACCCATTTTGAGTTTATTTTTGTGTATGGTGTTAGAAAGTGGTCTAGTTTCATTCTTTTACAAGTGGCTGACCAGTTTTCCCAGCACCACTTGTTAAAGAGATTGTCTTTAATCCACTGTATATTCTTGCCTCCTTTGTCAAAGATAAGGTGTCCATAGGTGTGTGGATTTATCTCTGGGCTTTCTATTTTGTTCCATTGATCTGTATTTCTGTCTTTGTGCCAGTACCATACTGTTTTGATGACTGTGGCTTTGTAGTAGAGCCTGAAGTCTGGCAGGTTGATTCCTCCAGTTCCATTCTTCTTTCTCAAGATGGCTTTGGCTATTCGAGATTTTTTGTATTTCCATACAAATCTTGAAATTATTTGTTCTAGCTCTGTGAAAAATACCGCTGGTAGCTTGATAGGAATAGCATTGAATCTGTAGATTGCTTTGGGAAGTATACTCATTTTCACAATATTGATTCTTCCAATCCATGAACATGGTATATTTCTCCATCTATTAGTGTCTTCTTTGATTTCTTTCATCAGTGTTTTATAATTTTCTATATATAGGTCTTTAGTTTCTTTAGGTAGGTATATTCCTAAGTATTTTATTCTTTTNCCATTGATCTCTATTTCTGTCTTTGTGCCAGTACCATACTGTCTTGATGACTGTGGCTTTGTAGTAGAGCCTGAAGTCAGGCAGGTTGATTCCTCCAGTTCCATTCTTCTTTCTCAAGATGGCTTTGGCTATTCGAGGTTTTTTGTATTTCCATACAAATCTTGAAATTATTTGTTTTAGCTCTGTGAAAAATACTTCTGGTAGCTTGATAGGAATAGCATTGAATCTGTAGATTGCTTTGGGTAGTATACTCATTTTCACTCTATTGATTCTTCCAATCCATGAACATGGTATATTTCTCCATCTATTAGTGTCTTCTTTGATTTCTTTCATCAGTGTTTTATAATTTTCTATATATAGGTCTTTAGTTTCTTTAGGTAGGTATATTCCTAAGTATTTTATTCTTTTTGTTGCAGTGGTAAATGGAATTGATTCCTTAATTTCTTTTTCTATTTTCTCATTATTAGTGTATAGGAATGCAAGGGATTTGTCTGTGTTGATTTTATATCCTGCAACTTTACTATATTCATTGATTAGCTCTAGTAATTTTCTGGTGGAGTCTTTAGGGTTTTCTATGTAGAGGATCATGTCATCTGCAAACAGTGAGAGTTTTACTTCTTCTTTTCCAATCTGGATTCCTTTTATTTCTTTTTCTGCTCTGATTCCTGTGATTTTCAAATATTTTTCTCACTCTTCACCTTCTTGATAATGTACTTTGATGCACAAATGTTTTTAATTTTGATAAAGTCCTAGTTATCTATCTCCTTCTGGTGCTTGTGGTTTTGGTGTCAAATCTAAGAGTCCATCACCAAATCCAAGGTCATAAAGATATACATCTATGTTTTTTTCTAATAGTTTTAAAGATTTACTGCTTATAACTAGATTATTGATCTACTTTGAGTTAATTTTCATCTATAGAGTGAGAAAAGGATCCAACTTTATTCTTATGCATGTGGAAATCTGATTATCCCAGCACCATTTGCTTAAGAAACTACATTTTCCCCCATTGAATGATCTTGGCACTTTCAGAGGCATTTTTAAGTAAATCCCAGGTCATGTCATTTCATTTGTAAATACTTCAGTATGCATCTCAAATCTATAAAGACTGCTTTTGACATAGTCATCATGCTATGGTCATATCTAAAAAGATGAACAATTATTCCTTAATATCATTTAATACCCAGTCCAGATTCAAATATTTCCTATTGTCTTAA
The DNA here is from genome assembly GCA_006410615.1 of Neotragus moschatus. Lineage (NCBI taxonomy): Eukaryota > Metazoa > Chordata > Mammalia > Artiodactyla > Bovidae > Neotragus > Neotragus moschatus. The sequence goes on from SJYA01004423.1 coordinate 737,868, forward strand.
AATTTTCTTAAAGCTAGTTTGATTGAGACAGGAGCCAAACAAGTTTCACACATTCAGACACAGTTCCTTTCATTCTGCTATATCACTTCTGCTCCTGTCACTGGCTATTTTAATTCCTTGTTTTAATGATAGTGTTCCAGTTATCCATTACTACACAACACATCACTCCAAAACTTAGTAACTTAGAAGAACAACACTTATTTTATTATTGTTCATGGTTTCTGTGGGTCAGGAATTTCAGGAAGGGCTCAGCTGGATGGTTCTCATTGAATTTCACGTGTGATTGTGGTCCCCCATGGTGATTGAAGCTGGAATTGCAGGGGCACCATAGCAGCAGGAGATTGCTCAGGCATTCTTTCCATTTCATGTAGCCTCAGGGTCTCTCCATGTGGCCTCTCCACAGGGGTCATTCTGGGCTTCCTCCATGCATGGTGTCCTGGAGACAGATAGATTGCTTACAAAGGCAGCTCAGGGCTCCAAAAGGGTATGAACAAAGAACCAGATAGACAGTGTATCACTTTTTATGATTGCTCCTCAGAAGTCACATTGTGTCATTCTGCCACAGTCACAAGCCCACTGGGATTCTGGGAGAGGCAACATAGACCCATGGCCTCTTGGGTGTGCTACTTGGACAGTCTCACAGGGCCCCACCCTCAGAAAGACCCCATGCTTGGTTTAATGTTCTCCTGTCATTGTAAGTGTAAAAGTAAAATTTCAAATGCATTTCAAGTAAGAGGCCCTGCATTTGCACTTCACACTGAGTCCAGAAAATTATGTAGCTGGTCTCGCCTTGAGGCCAAAGCATCAAAGTCCTGTTGTAAAAAGAGCATGTTGGGGCTTCCCTCATGGCTCAGTGGTAAAGAATCTGCCTGCCAATGCAGGGGACATGGGATTGATCCCTGGTGCAGGAGGATCTCACATACCTTGAAGCAGCTAAGCTTGTGGACCACAACTATTGAGCCTATGCTCTAGAGCCCAGGAGCTGCAACTACTGAGCCCACATGCCACAACTACTAAAGCCCTCACACTCTACAGCCAGTGCACCACAACAAGAGAAGCCACTGCAATGAGAAGCCCTCACACCACAACTAGAGAATACCCTGGGGCAGCAATGAAGACCCAGCACAGACAAAAATAACTAAATAAATGAGGTTTTATATATATATATATATAATATTTTATATATATATATATATATATACACACACAAGAGCACATGGGATGGGAGATCATGCTCTAGCATCTTTGGGAAACATAACCTCTGCCACAGACAACCAATGTTTATTTCATGGCTTACTGTGTGCCAGACACTTTCATTCATTAAATTTCCATAAACATGAAAGTCAGATACTAATTGTTATTCCCATTTTTCCTTATGGGGGAAAGTGAGCTGCTTATGCTTACTTTGCTAGAGAGTAGAAAACCAGAGTTGAGCCAGTTCAATTAGACTCTTGTGCTCTAGTGCATACCCACTATGCTATTCTGTTGATTAGAAACCCTCTCACCAGCTATGACCATTTGGGTTGTTTTGTTCCTGTGAATTCTCCAGGGTGGTTAGATCACAGTAATCATCATGATGCCTGGAATATGGTAGGAACTCAGTAAAAGTTCACTCCTCTCCTCTCCTCTCCCCTTACTGTGCCTTCCAGGCTTGGTTGCATTTATTACCATGAAGAGCCCTTTTTGGCATCAGCAGAAGTAAGGTCCTTTTTGTTCAGTAAACTTTTTTTTTTTTAATATTTATTTATTTATTTGGCTGTTCTGGCTCTTAACTGCAGCATGCAGGATCTAGTTCCCTGACCAGGGATTGAACCCAGTCCCCCTGCATTAGGAGTACAGAATCTTAGCCATTGAACCACCAGGACAGTCTCTGTTCAATAAATGTTGATTGTACTCCTACTAGGTGTCAGGCCAAGTGCTTTCTCTGGCCTGTCACGTGGCCCCTTCTCCCAAGTGGTTTCTTTTCCCGTGTCTGAATTTAACCCCGTCTTGCCTCCTATACAGTGAAGCAGTTTGAACTAGAATCTAGTCATTAGGTGATTTCTAAAATCTGCTCCAGCTCCAAGTGTCTGCCTTCCCTGTGCTTGTCCCTCCTCTGATCCTAGTCCCTGAAGTTTTCTGATACAATCTATCTGCCCCTAAAGGCCTCTGAAAGTAGTCCTTTGCTCTTTTCAACTCTGCACCAGAGATGGTTTCCCCTCATCTTGCCCACCGTCAAACCCTCATCTTCCTGCCCTAGCCTGGACCATTCAGTCTCTCACGAGTTTCCCATTCAGAAACATGCATTTACAGTATAAAGTAACACCTAGTACTTTCTACAACCTTTGAAATACTCAAGACCCCTACATTTGCATTTTCAGAGACATATCATTAGCCTCCAGTAGGGGAAAAGGTTATCCTTAAATCCACAAACAATTTATGGGTAGAAGATTTCACTCTTTGAAGGAGGTGGATTCAGGAAAAGTAACAAAGAGGGTGAGGTTTGTGGCTTTGACTGGGGAATAAGAAACCTCCTATTATTCCAAGTGGTGCAATAGGCTGTCAGTGTACACACAATAAGGTTTATATAATTTAGAATGTCTCATACTTGTAATAGGGCTCTTAACATTTTCAGATACTCCTATATTGCATATATTGTTGTATCCAATCACACACCATCACTACAAATTCATGGATGATGGATCCATAATGAGATGAAGTAAGCTGCAGTTCTCAAGGCCATTCTGGTTACCTG
>SJYA01004423.1:740757-755537 GCA_006410615.1 Neotragus moschatus
CCATTCTGGTTACCTGACACTATCTGGTGTCCTGCAGAGAACTAGAAGACCTGGGTTCTGTTTATTGCTCTGCCAAATAACATAGGACTTAGCTTTCTGTTTCTTTATCTGTAAAATGGGAAAAATAGTCTTGGCTCTATGTACCTCTCAAAACTGTGTTGAGGATTCCAAGAGCTAATGGATATGAATGTGCTTTGGAGTTTCTACAGCTCTCCACAATTACACTGTGCTTGCTACAAATTCCTCAAAACAAAGAAGTGGGCATGGCATCATGATTGTTTTCATTTTGCTGTATTTGTCTCATCTAACTAACCATGAATATCTTCTCTTTGGAAAAGCCTCACACAATAAATTTGCATATTTTAATTAATTATTGAGTGACCCTGATGTAGTGGGCACTGTTCTAAGCCAGTTTTGTCCAATTTGGCAGTCACTAGCCACACATGAAATGAGGCTTGTGCAAGTGAAGAACTGAATTTGTAATTTTACTCAATTTTAATTAATGTATATTTAAATATAAAAACTAAACATATGATACAGTTATTGGAAAACTTTTTAAACAACTCGAATGTGTGAATCTACTCTTTCAACTAGTACTATGAATCTAAATACAGATCATGGATTTCTGATGAAAACTTAGTATCTGAAGAATGTAAGGTGAAGCCTAGATTTTGAAGACTTACTATAAAAATTAAAAACAAAAATCTCAGTAACAATTTTTATAGGCATACCTTAGAGATACTGTGGGTTTGGTTCCAGACCACTTCAATAAGCAAATATCACATGAGTTTTCTGGTTTTCCAATGCATACAAAAGTCAAGTTTAGGGACTTCCCTGGTGGTCCAGTGGTTAAGACTCCATGCTCCCAATGCAAAGGACATGGATGGGTTCTATCCCTAGTGGGAGAGCTAAGATCCCACATGCCACTTGGTGTGGGCAAAAAAGAAAGTTATGCTTATGCCATACTGCAGTTTACATATAGTGTGCAATAACATTATGTCTAAAACAGAACGTATACATTTTAATTAAAAAGTAGTTTATAGTCAAAAGATGCCAACCATCATCTGAGCCCAGAGCAGGTTGTAATCTTTTTGCAACAGTAACAAGAAAGAAACTGATTATAGGTCATCATAAGAAATAGAAAAAGTTTGAAATATTGTGAGAATTACCCAAGTGTGACACAGACATGAAGTGAACAAATGTTGGAAAAATAGCAACAGCAGATTCTTTTAATGCAAACAGTCAGTTGACTTAAAAACGCAGTGTCTGCAAAGTGCAATAAAACGAAGTCTGCCTGTATATTGATCTCATGTTGAAATGAAATGACAGCATTTTGGATACATTGGGTCAAAGAAAATACACTCTTAAAATATATTTCACCACTTTCTTTTTACTGAATTTTAATGTGGCTGCTAATAAATTTAAAATTACATATGTAATTGCATCTTATTGGACAGCACAGCCCTAAGCATTGAAGACAGAGTAGTAAACAAAGCAGACAAAATGACCTGCCCTCACAGAACTTGGGTCTCCCCAGGTGGCTCAGTGGGTAAAGAATCTGCCTGCAATGCAGAAGTCGTAGGAGATGCAGTTCCCTCTCCGGGTTGGAAAGATTCCCCTGGAGAAGGGCATGACAATCCTTCTATCCTGAATACAACCCTTCAGTATTCTTGCCTGCAAAATCCCATGGACAGAGGAGCCTAGCGGGCTATAGTGCATGGGGTCACAAAGACTCGGACGTGACTGAAGTGACAGCATGCATGCATGGAACTTAAATTTTAGTGAGAAAGACAGACGCTAAACAAAATAACTACATAAATACATATATGGCACATAAAATGATGATATGCCCTTTGGAGAAAAGTAAAGAAGGGTAAGTTAGATAGGAGGGAGGGTTACCATTTTAAACAGAGAGGTCAGGGAAGACCTAATAGAAGCTGACATTGGCCGCGACCCAAAGGAGTTGAGGGACTAAAGCAGTGAAGCTATGTGGGTAGGAGCCTTCCAGGGAGAGGGAACAGCAAGTGCTCTGATGATGGGCAATGCCTGCCATTTCAAGAAACCATAAGGATGCCTGTGTGGCTCCAGCACAGAGTACAAGAGGGAGGGTCAATAGGAGATAAGATCAGAGAGTTATGGGAAAGGATATGTAGTATGACAAGTGGTCCAGTCTGTGACAGGCAGCTTCTGACACAGTCCTCGAAGGTTCCCACCTCCTGGTGCAAAAACCCTTGTGTAACCTTCCCCTTGACTGGGGACTGGATCTAATGAATAGAAGATGGCAAAACTGAAGGGGTGTCACTTCCAAGATTAGGTTCTTAAAGGCTGAAGCTTCCACTTTCTGGCAGTCTCTCGTTCCCTTGGTAGCTCACTTTGATGAAGCCAGGTGCCATGTTCTAGATGCCCTATGGAGAAGCCCACGTGGACAACAGGTGAAGGCAACCTATGGCCAACTGCCAATGAGGAGCTGAGGCCTTCAGCCAAGCAACTTGTGAGGATCCAGATCCTGCCAACAATCACTGAGCCAGCTTAGCTGGAAATCTTAACCCACCAGTTGAACCTTGAGATGAGTGAGACCTCAACCAATGCCCTGATCATAGCCTAGTGAGAGATCCTCATCCAGGTGACCCAGCTGAGCCATGCTGAGATTTCTGATCCACAGAAACTGTGAGATTATAAATGTGTGTTCTTTTAAGCTGCTAAATTTGGAGGTAATTTGTTGCATGGCAAGAAAGTACTAATACATTGGATCTTGCAGGTCACTCAAAGTACAAACTGGGCAGGGCATAAGGACTGATTAGAAAGACTGTCTGGTATTTTACAAACAGATTGTAGCCAGGCTCAGGGGAAAGTGGGGGTAGGGGATGGGGTGTCAGTTGAGAGGCCTCTGAGATAATCTAGGCAAGACATGCTGGTGGCTGAGACTAGGGTGTGGTATCGGTAGAGATGGTGAGAAGTGTTTGGATCTCGAAGGTATTTTTGTGTTTGTTTGTTCGGCTATGCCACTTGGCACACAGGATCTTAGTTCCCTGACCAGGGATCGAATCCATGCCCCCTGCAGTGGAAGTGCAGAGCCCTAACCATTGGACTGCCAAGGAAGTCCCTCTTGAATGTATTTTGAAGGCAAAGTCAACAGGACTCACTGTTAGATTAGATGAGGGCTGTGTAAGAAATAAGAGATGGATGACTCTAAGGTTTTTTGGCTTGAGCAGCTAGAAAAGAACTGTCATATGCACCAAGATGCAGGAAATTATAGAAGAAGTAGATTTGTGGAGAAAGAATAGGCTTTGGGCATGCTTAATTTGAGGTATCTATTAGACATCCACATAGGGATGATGAATTGAACATACAAGTCTGGTGGTTGAAGCTGGAAATATAAATTTGAGAATCTGCAGCATTTAGGTGATAAAATGGTAAAGTCCTCTTGCTCTCCACTCCCAGGACCCCACCATGAGGCCCCCCACTATTTCATGTATAGGGGTAAAGAGACACATACACAAATACAATCGTTTTTCACAATTAGAATTGTTCTGCAACTTGCTTTTGAAGTTTTTCCATGTAAGTACATGCATATATGGCTTCCCAGGTGGCACTAGTGGTAAAGAACCTGCCTGCCAATGCAAGGGATATGAGGGACCTGTGTTCAATCCCTGAGTCAGGAAGATTCCCCTGGAGGAGGGCATGGCAACCCACTCCAGTATTCCTGCCTGGAGAATCCCATGGACAGAGGAGCCTGGTGGCCTGCAGTCTATAGGGTCTCAAAGAGTTTGACACCACTGAATTGACTTAGCATGCATGCACATACATATATGGGGCTTCCCAGGTGACGCTAGTGGTAAAGAACCTGTCTGCCAATGCTTGAGACATAAGAAATGCCAGTTCGATCCCTTGATCAGGAAGATCCCCTGGAGGAGGGCATGGTAACCCACTCCAGTATTCTCGCCTGGAGAATCCCATGGACAGAGGAGCCTGGTAGGCTCCTTAGGGTCCTAAAGAGTTGGACACAACTGAAGCAACTTAGCATGCATGCATATATATATATATATATATATACCTCATTAAAAAATAGCTGTAGAGAATTCCATAGTATGAATGAATCATGTTATTTCCATGTATTCATTCATTCACTCAACAAATATTTTTTGAGCATCTAAGCACTGATCTAGGGATTGAGGATAAAGTAGTCCCTTATGGATGGATATTTAGGTTGTTTCTAATACTTAGCTATTATTAACATTGATACAATGCATGTTTATGTAGGCATCTCAGTTCACATGAGAGAGTTTTTATTTGACATTGATTCAGAGAAGTGGAACATCTAGGTCAAAAGGCTCAATGGCATTTCTAATACTTGAATCTCGAGTTCAGTTAGGATAGAGCTAACATTCCAGTACTCTTGCCTGGAAAATCCTATGGATGGAGGAGCCTGGTAGGCTGCAGTCCATGAGGTCACTAAGAGTCGGACATGACTGAGTGACTTCACTTTCACTTTTCACTTTCATGCATTGGAGAAGGAAATGGCAACCCACTCCAATGTTCTTACCTGGAGAATCCCAGGGATGGGGGAGCCTGGTGGGCTGCCGTCTATGAGGTCACACAGAGTTAGACATGACTGAAGTGACTTAGCAGCAGCAACATTAAATTAAACATTAGGATAGGTAAATTTGTGATGAAATCAAAGATACTTAACAAATGTGGAAACCACCCCACAAAATGCTCTGTTGGAAGCTACAGGATTGCCTCTACAATTTCCCTTTATTGTGAGAGTGTGCATGCATGTGTGTTCAGTTGCTTCAGTCATGTCTGACTCTTTGCAACTCTATGGACTGTAGCCCACCAGGCTTCTCTGTTGGAGTGGGTTGCCATGGCCTCTTCCAGGGGATCTTCCCAACCCAGGGCTTCCAGGCCCAATGCCGAACCTGCGTCTCCTGTTGTCTCCCTGCATTGTAGACAAATTCTTCTATTGCTGAGCCACTGGGGAAGCCTATTATGAGAGTGTGCTGCTGCTAAGTCGCTTCAGTCATGTCCGACTCTGAGACCCCATAGATGGCAGCCCACCAGGCTCCACCGTCCCTGGGATTCTCCAGGCAAGAATACTGGAGTGGGTTGCCATTTCCTTCTCCAATGCATGAAAGTGAAAAGTGAAAGTGAAGTCACTGGGTCATGTCCAACTCTCAGCGACCCAGTGGACTGCAGCCTACCAGGCTCCTCCGTCCATGGGAGTTTCCAGGCAAGAGTACTGGAGTGGGGTGCCATTGCCTTCTCCTATTATGAGAGTGTAGTCATGCTCAAATCTTATTCATCTTCAAGGTCTAACTCAAACACTCCCTCCTACAGGAACCCTTCAATACTCCTAATCACATGTGATCTTGTGATCTTCCTTTTCACCTCAAGTATGGTCCTTATTACATACTTCCTTGTATCATAAATACATTCTCCAAAAGGCTTTTTTTTCCCTAAAGAGAATGGACAGTGTATTTAATTCATCCGGCATCCTCTCTCAGTGCATAGTACAATGTTTAATGTTTGTGTAATTAAACAGAAGCCCTAAAGCAAGAGAGTGAAACCTACAGTCTCAAGAATAAGCGAGGAGCCTACATAATGACCAGATGGTGTTTGCATACCATCCGTGTGACATATGCTTTCCACGGCTCACAAGGCTCTGTAGAAATTGCCTACTTCTCTGATTCCATCTCCTACCACTTCATTTCCTTCTATGCTTCAACCACGCTGGCCTTTTTTTGCCTTCTGGCTTTGAACACACTAAGTCTACCCCCATCTCCATGCCTTTGTATCTGTCATTCCTTCTACCCAGAGCGCTCTGCCTCTAGATCTCTACTGGCTGCTTCTTTTCCTTCAAGAATATAACAGTTTTCACCTCCTCCAAGAGGACTTCCTTGACCATCTATTCTAAAGTAGGTCTTCATTTAGACAATGAACTTATGGTTGCTGGTCGGGGAGGGACAGTTAGGGAGTTCAGGATGGACAGATATACACTGCTATATTTAAAATGGAGGGAGTTTGGGATGGACAGGTACACACTACTATATTTAAAATGGATAACCAACAAGCTCCTACTGTATAGCACAGGGAACTCTACTCAATGTTATGTGGCAGCCTGGATGGAAGGGGAGTTTAGGGGGAGAATGGATATCTGTATATGTATGGGTGAGTCCCTTCACTAGTCACCCAAAGCTATCCCAACATTGTTAACTGGCTATGTGAAAGTGAAAGTGTTAGTCGCTTACTTGTGTCCAACTCTTTGTGACCCCATGGACTGTAGCCTGCCAGGCTCCTCTGTCCACGAGATTCTCCAAACAAGAAAACGGAGTGGGTTGCCATTTCCTTCTCCAGGGGATCCTCCCAACCCAGGGAATGAACAGGGTCTCCGGCATTGCAGGCAGATTCTTTACTGTCTGAGCCACCAGGAAAGCCCTAATCAGCTATACTCCAATATAAAATAAGAAGCTTAATAAGCAAAATGAAGTAGGTCTTCAACTCCAGTTACTCCCTATTCTATCATCTAAACTTAATCCTCCACATAGTATTTTTCACTTTCTGAAATTAACATGGTCATCTGCTAGTACTAGCAGGTAAGCTACACCAGAAGGACCTTGCCTGTCTTGTTCAACCCTGTATACTTCTAGTAGCTACAACAGAGTCTGTAGTAGTAACAATGCTTTTGACAGAAAGAAACAGAATTTTCAGCTAAAGGTTGTATAAACCATAAAGGTTTACTTTTCTCAGAGGTAGGCAGTACTAGGTAAGGTTGATTCAACCGTTCACTGCCGTCTGGATTCTGGATCTGCTCCTCTTTGATGGCCTTGAACTTCCCTTGTGGTTGGAAAATGGCTCCAAGAGCAGATATATCTCCAGAAAAGACACCTCTCAGGGAAAAAGGGGTTGCAGAGGTCTCTCTGCACAGTTCTTTTAAAAAACATCTTTTTTTTTTCTCTTTTTAAAAAAGTGTGGGAGCTCTCCTCCCACACTTCTCTTTTATATTCCATTGGCCCAAACTAAATGGGAGCTAAGACCATTAATCTAGCAAAGGATAAATATTCAACCTTGAATATTCATTGGAAGGACTGAGGCTGAAGCTGAAGCTCCAATACTTTGGCCACCTGATGCAAAGAGCTGACTCATTAGAAAAGACCCTGATCCTGGGAAGGATCAAAGGCAGGAGAAGGGACGGCAGAAGATGAGATGGTTGGATGGCATCAACTCAATGGACACGAGTTTGAGAAAACTCTGGGAGTTAGCAAAGGACAGAGGAGCCTGACATGCTGGAGTCCATAGAGTGTCAAAGGGTCAGACATGACTTAGTGACTGAACANAGAAAAGACCCTGATCCTGGGAAGGATCAAAGGCAGGAGAAGGGACGGCAGAAGATGAGATGGTTGGATGGCATCAACTCAATGGACACGAGTTTGAGAAAACTCTGGGAGTTAGCAAAGGACAGAGGAGCCTGACATGCTGGAGTCCATAGAGTGTCAAAGGGTCAGACATGACTTAGTGACTGAACAACGGCTACTGGCAAAGGAGACTGAGGTTATCATGATTTTCTTTTTTGGTTCAGTTCAGTTCAGTCACTCAGTCGTGTCCGACTCTTTGTGACCCCATGAATTGCAGCACACCAGGCCTCCCTGTCCATCACCAACACCCGGAGTTCACTCAGACTCATGTCCATCGAGTCAGTGATGCCATCCAGCCATCTCATCCTCTGTCGTCCCTTCTCCTCCNCCCCCCGCCCCCCCCCCCCCCCCCAAATACACACGAAAAATGAAGCAGCCAGATCTCCTCTCCCGGATGCGGCTGCACCAGCAACATCAGCTGCGGGCGGAGCCCAAGCGGTTGCCACTTCCCCCCTCTTCCCTCGTGACCCTGGGCCCCCCTCCCGCGCTCCCTCCCTCCCCGCACACCCTTCCCCGCCAGACACACCCTCCTCCTCCGGCAGCTCGCGCGGAGCTCGGGCTCTCTAGGGGAGGGAGCGGCCGCTGCCGTGGGGCAGGACTGCAAGCGAGCGAAGGAGGGCGGGGCCGCGGGGCGCGGGAGGAGGAGCCGCAGGAGCCGCGCCGCCGCCGAGCTGCGATGTGGCCGGCCAGCCGGCGTGTAAACACGGAGAGCACCCGCGGCCGCCCCGGCCCCGGGCACTGAGTACGCCCGCCGAGACCTGCCCGCCGCTGCCATGGCCGAAGTGCGCAAATTCACCAAGCGGCTCAGCAAGCCTGGCACGGCGGCCGAGCTCCGGCAGAGCGTGTCGGAGGCCGTGCGGAGCTCGGTGGTGCTGGTGAGTGACCGAGGGGTCCCGAGGGATACGCTCCAGGCGAGGACGATCGGGCGGCTTCCCGCGCGCGCACGGGGCCGGGACGGGGACGGCGCAGCCTGTGGCCGCCCGGTGCGCTCCGCGCTTTTTTCTCCGCTTCAGTAAGTTTTTGCTGCGGCCACCCCTCGCTGGAGGTCCGAGTCCCAGGCGCCCGCTGACAGCGCCGCGGCTGCCTGGCTGCCCCGCACGGCGTGCGCCCGGCTGGACGCCGACGGGCCATCAGGGGCTCAGAACCGGAGCCCGGGGGTGGAGAGTGAGCTGGAGAGAGGACTCTGCTCACCGAGACCCGGCACAAAGAGCCTGAGACCCGGGCGCGGCGAGATCCCAATTCCCTCCTGGCCGCACCTGAGGCAGCCTAGGCGGAAGGATGCGATGAGCGTTTTGCACACACACGCGCGCGCGCGCGCACACACACACACATACACTCACACACCGTGTACACAAAAAAAGAACCCCACCCAAAAAGCCCCGGGCGCCCAAGCTCCGGCGGGCGGTGAGAACAGAGGAAGCGCAGCGACTTCCTCCTGCTACTGGGGAGAGGGTGGTGATGGGTGTAGAAGGGGTGCTGCTGGCGCTGGCGCTGCCGCCCAGAAGCGAGCGGATTGGAGACAACGGGGTTCCGGGGCGAGTGGGCGCGGGTTCGGCAGCCGCAGGGCCAGGGTGTCCCCTGGGACCTGGGAGCGCTCCAGAGGCGAGGAGATGGGCCCATGGGGTTTTAGGAGAAGATGGTGTGCGCTAGTCCAGAGATGGAGGACCTGGGCTCAGAGCCCCACCGCTCAGGGCTGGGGGATGGGGATTGGAAAGCGCGCTGACCCCTTGGGAACCCTTCCGTTGTACCCTTGGGTTGTCAGACTCGGGAGCTCAGCGGACGGGTACTAACGGGCTTCTGTTTTCAAGACGCTTGTTCCAATTTCCTGGACCAGCGATCAAAACCTAAATAAGCAATCAGACTGGTTAATTACTGTTTGTTTTGTTGCCTTGGTTGGTTGGTTGGTCGTTTTCGTCTCTCTCTAGTCCCTCTACCTTACAGCAAGTTATCTGCTGTGTTTAAATTTCACCGTTTAAGAGTGAGTCTTTTTGTTAAAACAACTTATCATTGGAAGGGAACTTCACAGCCTTTCCTTGTAATTTTTCTGTTGATCTTGTAGTATCTGTGATAAAACCAACATAAAAAGGAGGCCAAAAAAAAAAAAAGAGAGAGAGAGAAAAAGGAGGCCAGGGACTTGATCCCAACTGTGGAGAAAGTTGACATTAGTGGGAGTTCTGGAGGAGGATCAAAGGCAAAATATGTACCTTTGAGATAAAGATCTGATCCCTAATAGCTACAACTGTGCAAAGCCAAGTGACTTTAAAGAAATCTCTCTATCCTGGCTGGAACCTTGAAAGTTTAATCCTGCTGTTTAGCAGAGCTAAAAACCCAGACCTTTAATGTTGTTTTAATGGACTTGGCTTATTGTGTGTCTCACTGATTGTAGAATGAGGTCCTGTTGGGCTCAGATTGGAACCTCGATTGTCAGCACAGCCCCTTAAGATTGGAAGGCAAGCTGTGTGTAGGGAATTTATACCAGGGCTCTTATCTTGGGTGATTGTTAACAAGTGATTCAATCTCCCTAGCACAGGAAACCCTTTTCTAAATTCAGGAAGAAAGAAAAATCTCACTTAAGCAGGGGTGGCTGGCCCTCTACCACACCCTGTGAAGTGGACAGATGGTCTCAAGAGAATAAATGAGCCTCAGCAAACCTCCACTGGGATTTGACCAGCATTTGACCTGCCACCCTCAGCAGCATAAAGTTAACATTAGCATTCTTGCCTAGGTTTTCGGGTTTGAAAAAGAATTTGGGGTAACACAGGTACCTTCCTAGCCACTGACTCTTTGGCAAAGCTCAAAAAGCTGTTAGTGGGAGAAGACTCCAATGAGAGATGCTGCCAACCTAGCTTACTTGGGACCAAGGCCACAGACTTTAACAGGCAAGGCACAGAAATATTTATTTACTATTTTGGTGTGTAGTCCACACTGAAATTTTGGGAGGTGGGGAGAACTGATTCTAGGAATCTAAATCTATATCCATTGAGTCCTTACTGTGTGCAAGACATAATCCTAGATGCCTTAAAATGATGAGTGAATGTGGATGACTTTATTTTCATTTGTTTCATTAGTTCAAGCCTGGATTGGGTCAGGAGGATGCCCAGATTATATACATAAGTCAATTATAGATTATTCATAGCACATTAGTGAATGCTGTTTTAAAGTGGTTCAGTCCATTAAGAAATGAGGAAACAATTGTAAAGGAGTATACTCTCCTAAATGGCTCTCTTTCTTGGCCCCTGCTTTCCTGACACCAAGAGCTCATTAAGCAAAGCCATGCGTGACTGGAGAGTGAGTAGACCGTGCACATTGCAGCTGCCGACAAAACGTCTGATTCTTTTCTGATTTAAGACCCAAAATGTTTATTCGTGACTGCTGAGGTGGGATTTATACTTGCTGCTGTAAACCCACGACACTCAAGTTAGGGCTTCAACATGGAGTCACATTCATTAGATTCCAATATGGAGTCATTCCTGCTGCAGATCAAGCTTTCTTGTGGTGTATCTTTTACTAGAAGTTGGAAAACCCATCAAGCTGAACAAATATACAGAATTTCCTGTTTAGGTGGTTTGTTAAAAAAAAAACAGTTATACCCTTTTTGGCATATTGCTAACATCATTCAGTTTTGTTCACTGAAAAATTCAGAAGGCCCGGGCTATATATAGCATGTAGTTGTGTATTCAGACCTTCATCCAGTTATCAGTACTTCCTCGAATTTATTAACTACGTAATGAAGCAGAGAAAGAAAGACCATTTTGTGGCTGCATTTTCCTGTAAGTTTGGCATTTTTATGAAGGATACTTTTAACCGAAGCAAAGGGATAATTACAGAATTAACCACTGGCAGAGGTTTCTCAAGAAAGACTTGGGGAGGAATATTATAACCTGAGAGTGTATGTGATTAACTGAGAAGTGTTTACATATATACACACATTTTAGAATGCAGAGTTTTAACGCTGTTTTTGTTAGAATTCAGGATGGAGCTGTTTATGCCTATGGGGAGACAAAGCCATTTGATAAACCTTTTGTATTCTGGCTGCCCTTGTGAGGAGTCCCTGTGTCAGCCTGGGAAAGTCGCCTAGTAGGTGTTTCAAAACTGCTTGCTGCTGCCGAATATACCCTTAATTCCTTGTGCACCAAAGGATCAGGAAAGAGTTGCTAGATATTACGGGTTGTAGCCCCTTGAGGCAGGGCAATGCATGCCTGGTCCCCAGGCTGGCCCCATTGCACACAAGGCAAGTAGATAAAAACTCTACACACACACACACACACACACACACACATACTCACCCCTAGGACACACACACACACACACCCATTGCACACAAGGCAAGTAAGAAAAGCTCTACACACACACACACTCACCCCTAGGACACACACACTCACCCATTGCACACAAGGCAAGTAGAGAAAAGCTCTACACACACACACACACACACACCCGGAAGTGTTCCTTAGGTTCGCATTTAGGGAAGGCCTGAAAATGAATCAGCTCCCTTGCTCCCTCTTCCCAGGGGAATTTGTGGAATATACTTAATTGAGTTCAAAATAATAAAGCCAGTTGCAATGCGTTTTGACCGCCTGCAATGCAGGAGACCTGGGTTCCATCCCTGGGTTGGAAAGACCCCCTGTAGAAGGAAATGGCAGTTCACGCTAGTATTCTTACCTGGAAAATCCCATGGACAGAGAAGTGTAGCCCTATGGCAGGTCACAAAGAGTCAGACACGACTGAGCAACTAACACACACACACACACACACACACACACAGAGTCAGACACGACTGAGCGACTAACACACACACACACACACACACACACACACACACACACTCTCCAGTTCACAAAGAGTCAGACACGACTGAGCAACTAACACACACTCACACACACACACACACTCTCCAGTTCACAGTCAGACACGACTGAGCAACTAACACACACACACACACACACACACACAGAGTCAGACACGACTGAGCGACTAACACACACACACACACACACACACACACACACACACACACTCTCCAGTTCACAAAGAGTCAGACACGACTGAGCAACTAACACACACTCACACACACACACACACTCTCCAGTTCACAGTCAGACACGACTGAGCAACTAACACACACACACACACACACACACACAGAGTCAGACACGACTGAGCAACTGACACACACACACACACACACACAGTCAGACACGACTGAGCGACTAACACACACACACACACACACATTCTCTCTCTCTCTCTCTCTCTCTCTCTCTCTCTCCAGTTCAAAGACTTAGCTGGCTCTTGATGAAATAGTCCCGCTGCTCCTGTTGGCTTTTCCAGGTTTGGAAAAGGAAGGATCTGTCTGCAAGCCCAGTGCAGAGGTTACATAGAAGCACCAAATAGTAGAATTTGTTTCTTAAGCTGAATGTGTTAAACAAATTTATCATACAAACTTTTAAATAATTATTTCACTTATCCATATTTTAAGAACATTTCTTGACATCAGTAATATAAGTCTACATAATCGTTTAATGATTGCCAAAAATTGCACTGTGGGTGGATTATAGCTAATCATCCTTTATTGTTTGATACCTTGAGGAGCTATAATTTTGTGGCATTCTGAACACAAGCTCTCCAGGACAGTAGCTACTGGCCATCTGTGGCTATTTACATTTTCATTTAAATTAATTAAAAAGTTAAAATAAAGTAAAAATCAGCTCCTAAACTGCACTTGCCACAGTTCAGGTGCTCAATAGCCACATGTGTCTAGTAATTGGCAAATAGGATAGCACAGAGAGCAAATTTCCATCACTCCAGGACGTTATTTTGGACAGTGCAGGTATAAACATGGATTTGAATGAACATCTTTGAGCAGGTACTTTCAAACTTGCTAGATTGACCCTCTTGGATAAATTTGTAGCATCAGAATTGCTTGCTCCAACATTAGATATGTATTTAGCATTAAAAGTTACCCTTAAACCTGCTGTTAAATTGCACTGCAGAATGCTATTACCATTTACTGTTTCATCACCAGAATGTGTGTGTGTTCCTCCCCCCACCCCGCATACCAGCACTGGCAATGAATATTTTTTAACCTTTGCAATCTGATAGGTGATCAATGGCATAACACTCTTCTAATTTGCATTTCTTTCATTAGTCTTGAAGTGGAACAGGTTTGCATGTGTGATTAGCTATTTGTATTTCTTCTTTTGAGGATTCGAGTGAACCTTCTTACAGACTTATTTCCTGGTTTGTAATCCTTGCACTAAAGATCTCTAGCCCTAAGATTCTGTTTTGATAAGTCTGGGGTGGGGCCAGGCATCTGTATTTTTAAAAACAACCCAAGGTGATTTTGATGTGCACAGAAGCACAGATCTAGGCCACTTGCCTACTCAAGGCAGGAATGTCCCCTGTACCACCCCTGACAAACGGTGACTAGCTTCTCCTTAGCCACTCTCCGCCTATGAGAGGGCTGGGTAAAAATGTTGTGCTGAAATGTCTTCTCTGTAAGTTCCACTGCTAGGTTAGGCCCAGCTCTGCTGTTTGGAGCCACACAGAATATGTTTGCTTCCTCTTTCACATGACAACCCTTCAAATATTTGGAGACTGCCACCATGGCATTTTAAAATTCTCTCTTCCCAAAGCCAAACAGCCTTTATTTTGTTCCTCACATGATTTGAAGATGCTTTACCATCACATTCATCTGTTTGGGCTCCTTTCCAAGGTTTCAGTGTCCTCCTTAAAATGTGGAAGGCAGAGCCCAGGTTCAAGAGTCAGACCTGGGCTTGAATCTGCCCTCTGTCACCAGCTTGCATTGTGAACTGAGACAGGTAACCAGATCTTGTTGTCCTCATCTGTGAAATGGGGGTAGATAGTTGTCCCAACCTTGTGGAGTTCTCTGGGGTCAAAGAAGGTAATATTTGGAAAGTGTCTGATGTATAAGTGATTGATTCATAAAGGTAAGTCGCTGACTTCTTGGCTCATATCCAGAATGGGTATGAAATACTGTTACTAGATTTCTCTATAACAAAAACTGTATTCTGGAAGGGTCTAATACAGATTACAATAAAGACGGGAGCAGTATTTCATACCCATTTTGGATATGAGCCAAGAATTCAGGGACTGGGCCGCAGATACACTGGAAACAATATGGAGGATGGGACCTGTTGCTGGGTGCCTGGAGGCCAGGTAACTAGTTAAAATGTAGCTCTGTGGCTCTGAAGAGGGACAACAAAGGCATAACAGAGGCAGTGACAATGGCGATAAGGCAGAAGAGGAGTGATAAAATCAACAGGATTTAGTGATGTCTTGAAGGGGGTCAGAGGAGGGAAAGGAAGAAGTGGGAGGAAGAGAAAGCAGAGGTGGGGCAGGGGGGGC
>SJYA01004423.1:755628-813341 GCA_006410615.1 Neotragus moschatus
CGGGGGGGGGCGGGGAGGTGGAGGGAGGAGGTGGAGTCAAGATGGCTGAGGTTTGTCCACCCGGGTGACCTGGAGGATCAGCGTGTTCCATGAGAGGGGAAGGGAGAGAGTGTGTAGTGTTGTGTTTTGGCAAAAGACGGGTTGTTGAGGGCCCAGATGGGATTAGGAAGAAGAGGAAGAGCCAGGGTTGAGCAGCTGGTGAGGTGAGATTGTAGGAGAGATGAGCCGATTGAAGAAGTTTGCACCTTTCGGGGTGATTAGGGAAGTGGGAGGCTGGGCCATGATAGCGGCCTCTCCAGACTTCATGGGAAGTTAGGTCACCCCCTGGGCAGCCTCCTCTCCAAGGGCTCAGCCAGACTAGCCTCTTTCCCCCAAAGAGGCTGGAGAGCACGTTTCCTGCCCTGGAGGTACTCTCAGGCCCGGAAGGGAGATGAGATGTATGCAAATGACTGAAATAGAGAAGATGGTGGTGTGGCTTCTCTCTTCAGCTAGTTACATCACTTCTGCCCAGGGCCCTGTGACGATCTTTTTTGTGATTCTTAAGGGTTTTTGAAGAGTTTGATCCTTCGGGGCTCAACAGTGTTAGCGTTAAATGAGCCTCTGCTAATTAAGTGTTCTTCTTGGCATTGCCCACATTTACTGAACTACAGAGGCCTTCAAAAAAAAAAAAAAAAGAATGGAGAAAGTAAATGGCAGTTGTCTGACTGACACTGAGAAATCCGTTTATAGTTTACCTGCCTCACTCATCTTGCCATTGCTTGACTTGACCTTTGTGAGCTGCCGAAGTCCTTGCTATCTTCCTAGACTCCCCGCGCTCCACCCTGGGAGCCCCCGTTGCTTGTTTGTTGGAATTCCATTCAGAGATGTCTTCACCTCTCTGCTTTTGCTTTCTTCTGACACATAAAATCATAAGTATGTTGAAAAGTTATTAGTTTTTTTTTTTTTTTGGTTTTGTTTTCTTTTTCCTTTCTTTCTGAAACACAGAGGGAAGGCCAGAAACCACAGGCGGGAGAAAGCGCGAGAGCAGTTTCCCCTTTTCTGTAAATCCTAACGGTCATTTGATGATACATCTCTGGGATTTAGATCTCTTGGTTTGCTTCAGCTTTTGTCAGACTGCAGCGGCGTTCATGGTAACGTTGGCCTATCGCTTATATCAGCTCAGAGCCAGATGCCTTTCCAACTCTTGCAGGGCCGCACCCTGCAGGCTCCCAGAGCAGTAACTGGAGCAAAGGGACAGTTTCATTCAGTTCCGTTGCCTGTGACACATGTTTAGTAGGGCAGAGTAGGTTCTGAAACCTCACGGCCTGGGTTCAAAGTCCAGCTCAGTGGCTTATTAGCTGGGTGATCTTGGGCCAGTTTTTTAACCTTCTGGGCCTTGAGAACCCTCTTATGGGTTTGTTGAAAGGCTTCAGCGAGTTGCATGTGAAGCACTGGGGGCCAGGGCTTGGCACATGGAGGGCACTGAATGACTGTTGGCCTGCATTGTTTTTCCTGGGCTTGATGGTGCGCAGGAGGTCTTTTGTGTATGTGTAACAAGTTAACAGACAACAGTAAATGGGTAGAAGGGAAGCAGGTACCCTTGCCTTTAAAAAAATATATTTATTCATTTGTTTTTGGCTATGCTGGGTCTTCATCGCTTCGTGTGCTTTTCTCTAGTTGCAGCGAATGGGGGCTACTCTCTGGTTGTGGTGCTCGGGCTTCTCTTTGTGGTGGCTTCTGTTGTGAAGCATCAGCTCCAGACACACAGGCTTTAGTAGCTGTGGCACTTGGGCTTAGTTGCTCTATGGCATGTGGGATCTTCCCAGATCGGGGAGCAAACCCCCACCTCCTGCACTGGCAGGTGGATTTGCAGGTAGATTCCGATTGAGCCACCAGAGAAGCCCTGTTGTTGTTCAGTTGCTCAGTCGTATCTGACTCTTTGCGACCTTATGAACTGCAGCACACCAGGCTTCCCTGTCCATCACCAACTTCTGGAGCTTACTCAAACGCATGTCCATTGAGTTGGTGATGCCATCCAACCATCTCATTCTCTGTTGCCCCCTTCTCCTCCAGCCTTCACTCTTTACCAGCATCAAGGTCTTTTCCATGAGTCTTTTTCCATCAAGGTCTTTTTCCATGAGTCGTCAGAGTCTTTTTCCTTCTCATTAGGTTGTCAAAGTATTGGAGCTTTAACTTTGGCATCAGTCTTCCCAATGAATATACAGGGTTGATTTCCTTTAGGATTGACTGGTTTGATCTCTTTGAAGTCCAAGGGACTCTCAAGAATCTTCCCAGCACCACAGTTTGAAAACATCAATTCTTTGGTGCTCAGCCTTCTTTATCATCTAACTGTCACATCCATACATGACTACTGGAAAAACCATTGCTTTGACTATACAGACTTTTCTCAGCAAGGTGATGTCTCTGCTTTTTAATATGTTGTCTAGGTTTGTTTGAAGGTTAGGAATCCCTACTCTTGCTTTTTTATTTCCTTGCTCCAGATAATGCCCCAGAGGGTAAGCTACATACATGGCTAAGCTAAGAATCATTCCCTCTTGGCAGAATAATCTGGCTGCCCATGAGGTCCTGGGGAACCGCCATTCTCAGGTGGACTGGGTCATATCAGAGAGCCCAGTGGATATGAGGTAGGACTCTGGGTTTTTGGCAGTTCCTGCTTTCAAACTAGCCAGATGAATGAATGGGAAGGCTAGTTGTCTAGTGGGGAGGAACATCCCATCCCATGTCCGGGGAAGGTTCTCTGGTCTGGGGAACTTATGACTGGCTCTTTATCAAGGTTCCTGCAAAAACGTGGCTAGAAGAGCATTGGGCTCTGTGTGGAAGACTAGAACTTCAACACCCCTTCCTTCCTGTCCCTCTCAAAATTTTATTAACCTTCATTTCATGCATTCATCCTTACTTCAAAAATAGTCAAATGAATATTGACATTTAAATGCCTTTTTAAAGATGTATTGTGGAAACATATAATTTTAGTGGGCATGTTTCAAGCTTAAAGGTCTCCTAAGAAATTAATGTCCTTTTCTACCCAGTTATCTTGGTTTTGCAATAGCAGGGTAAGTTCTATTAGGAATGGTGTGGACAGGGTTCCAGTGTGGTTGATACGGTAGAAAATATGCCAATTGTTCCAGGGATGTGAGGTTTACCTATTGTCTATGCAGAGCCTCGCACAGTCATGCCAAAATTTGCTATTAATGATTTCCTGCCATTCTTCGCCACCTTATTTTTATTGCCCATTGAGTTTATTGTTGACAGGAAGTTATATTTTGGCCTTTTTCAACAGCTTATATCAGATTGTGTTATGTTTCAAGCTGCAGATAAATGTTTGAAGTTATTCTGATACTTCAGGTTTTCCCTCCTGTTGCTTTCCCTAGTGACTTAAAGATTGGACTGGGTGAGATTTAACTAAGAAGTCAAGTGTTCTTCTAAGCCTCTGAGACCAGAACATCTTTATTTGAAGTGCTTCGTTGAAGTGGGTCAGGAGGCTGGGGAATGCCTTTGTACGAAATGATGGTTGGACAATGAAAAGACCTTTTATTTTTATAGCCCTGATCTTAGGAAGAGTTTTAAAAAACTGCAGCTATGTCTCTGACCTCCCTTGCATGTTCTTCCAGGTCACTATGAAAGGTGTACTGCATTGTCATCACCTCTCTCCCATCAGAAGGGAACAGAGGCATGGTTTCCAGTGAGGCAGGCTGTAGGCCACCCATGTTTGCTAAATGACAGAACAGGTAATGAACTCCAGGTGTCAATTTCTTTGGCATAATCAGGTAAAGAAGCACTAGCTCCCGGGCCAGATTCCACAATAGATTGGGTGGAGGAATCTCTTTTAGTGTGGTTTGGGTGATGATCTCCTCCTATTGGGAAACAGTGTTTATTTCTGAACAAGCTTAGGTCTCTTTTATGGGAAAGTAGAAGGTGAGGACAGATGGAAAAAAAGAGGGGTGATGTTGTTATTGAGCAATGCAGGCAAGATCAATATAGATTTTTCCTTGCCAAAGTCAGCCAAAGGATTTTGAGAACTGTTTGCCATTGGCCGTTCTTCCTTTCTTTGCTATTTGAATAATGATAGGGGGGAAAAAATATCTCCAGGACACTGGTTCAGCTGAGGTACATGGGATCATTTTCAGGGAACTGTTTTTTGTTTTCTTTTTTTCAAGCAGGTTAGTGCTGTCCAAAAATAACAACATATATATTTCTCTCCATGCCTTTTATATGAGCAGTTTAGTTTTCCCACTTGTCAAACTGCCAGCTTTACGCCTTACAGGACCTGTTGTCAGTGTTCATGGCGTGAGTAGAAGAGTGTTGTTGGCAAAACCAGTTTATTTTCATAGGTTAACAAGTTCTGAAGCCTTCGGTCCATTAAATGATTTCCTAGAGACCTGAAGGAGGGAATCCCACCTTCTAAGTTGCCTAACTTCCCACCCAGAAAGAACTGAAATCCAGGAGGGCTTTCAATCAACTGTTGCAAACACTGAACCAAATAGTTATTGGAAAGCTCATAGGCGCCACAGCTCTCTTTTGCCAGCAGAGTGTTTAGCTCATGCTCTAGTGCTTGTGCGGCAAAGAAAGTACTTCTGCTAACCTGACCCTGGGGGAGAATCGCTCCTCCACTGCTGGTGATCCACGTGACTGCTTACAGAGGAGCTCTGCCTGTCTTCCCCTTCCAAACAAAATGAAACGGTCTGGCTGAATTCTCACTGGGGAAGTCAGAGGAGAATTCTGCAGGGCTTTCTCACTTCAGTTCTGTGATTGATGCCCAGCTCCCTCGCCCTGCTGCCTCTGTGTGAAACGGGAGCTACTCGGATGTCCACTGCCAGCCTGGCATCACCCCAGGTGCAGAGCCCTAAGCAGGGACATTGGAAAACTCATTGTATTCGAAGCTTGGGGGCTGGGCCTTAAGTCATCTAGGCTGTTGGTTCTGCCTTGTCAAATCCACTGCTGGCCCCTGGGTTTGATCTTCTTTCTTGTCCCCAGGGGTTGCTGTCCCTGTGTCTTGGGCTTGACCCCATGTCTAACCCTCTGTCTTGTGCCCAGTCAAGTGCCCAGTTCCTCTAGGAGGGTTCTCATCTTGTTGCTGATCCTGAGGAGGACTGCTCTACCCTCACAGTGACTGCACAATAGCTTGAGCTTAGCAGGGGGTCTGTTTAGAGAACTCAGAAGAGGCAGAGTACTTCCATGAGGAGATCTAGCGGTGGCCCTGCTGAGATGTGCACCAGACGCATGGTCTGTTAAGTTTCCTCTGGCCACTAGAACACATTGCCACAAACTTAGTGTCTAAAGCAGCACACGTTTATTAACTCACAGTTCTGGAGGTTGGAAGTCTGAAACAGGTTTCACTGGGCTAATGCCAAGGTATCTGTAAGTCCTCACTCCCTCCCAGAGGCTCTAAGGGAGATAGCTCTTACGGTACCTTTTCTAGTTTCTGGAGGCTGCCTACATTCCTTGACTCATGGCCCCTTCCTCTGTCTTCATGCCAGCAATGTCTGGTCAGGTCTTTCTCACGTCGTGTCATACTGACACTGCTTCTGTCATCACTTCTTCACTGATTCTCACTCTCCTGCCTTCCTCCCTTCCTCACTTAGAAAGACTCATGATTACATTGGTCCTACCAGGATAACTAGTGAGGGTAATCTCCCCATCTCGGAGTCCTTAATTTAATTACATCTGCAGAATCCCTTTGCCATGTGATATAACATAGTCACAAGTTCCAGTAAATAAGAAGGGGGCATCTGCCTAGTGGTCAGGCATTGCTGGAAGTTGAGGAATGGTGATCTTATGGTGGATGAGGAACACCATAGGGTCTGGAGGAGGTTCTGATAGGCTGGCACACTGTGAACCAGGTGCAGAAATCTTCACAGAGTTAGAATGAGAAAGCACAATCCCTTTTGAGAATTTTGGCCAGAAGAAAGCAATATAGGTTTGCCGTCTGCAATTTCAGTTTAGATGTTTTCTTAAATTCTTTGTAATTAAAAAAAAATTTTCTCACATAAAAGTCTCTAAGTCTGGAGTTCTTGTAAGTGGGCACTGCTTTCAGACTTGAGGTGTTTCAAGATACAAGCTGGCCAGACACTTAGCAGGCACTTGGCCAGTTCAGGCCTATGGAATTTTCCACCCTCAGCTAAAGCGTAAAGAGGTAAGGGTGTGTGTGTGTGTGTGTGTGTGTGTGTGTGTGTGTGGTGTGTTTAAAAGAGAAAAGGATGGTTTCACATCACAGAGAATAACTCTTTCACTGACAAGCCCAAGACACCTGTCATTTGTCCTGTGGAGAGGCACTTCACCCATCCTGATGGTCAAGTTAGACTGGCCATGGGCCTCCTGTGTATTCAAGGTAATTGATGGACTCTTTCCCAGGAATGGGTTTCTAAAATACATGATTAGAGAAGCAGAGANACAGAGAATAACTCTTTCACTGACAAGCCCAAGACACCTGTCATTTGTCCTGTGGAGAGGCACTTCACCCATCCTGATGGTCAAGTTAGACTGGCCATGGGCCTCCTGTGTATTCAAGGTAATTGATGGACTCTTTCCCAGGAATGGGTTTCTAAAATACATGATTAGAGAAGCAGAGAGAAGGACTGGAAAAATCTCTCTGATTCCTTCTGCCTATATGATGGTTTCAGTTGAGAGAGAAATTGAAACTTCCTCTCTCATTCACCAAGTCCAGTCACTGCCATCTTAGACACACCACAAAAGCTTCCTGGCTGATCACATTTTCACCAGCCCTCCAAACACTGGCTATAACAATATCCATGATGAGCTGATGGCAGAGAGCCCGACTGCCCTGAAGAAGCACTCCATCATCGATGTGGATTGCATTTTCTATTTTTACATCGGTTCTAATTGGTCATGGCTATATTCTCTGAGGGCTGGCCTATCTTTTTCCAGGCCCTTGAATAACTGGTTGAAATGTACTAAAAAAAACATGATGTAAATCTGGGGGTTGGCAAGATTTTGATTAAAAATCTTATAGACAAAATATACATTAACCATCTTCCCTTTCTCTTGTTCCATTTTTCCTTTCCTTTCTGCTTAATAGGAAAACTGTTCCAATTCTCCTTATAAGCCATCTCCATAAAAAAATTCAGATGTTTTCAGTGGAATTATCATAAAAATTTTTTCCTAATGTATTTATATACTGCTTATCTCTAGAATGTGAAAGGGTCTTAACTGTAATCCTATTTAAATATTTAGAAATGGATGTTCATTTTCATGTTACAGGCTCTTGGCCTTCAACCTGGCTTATTTTATTGCAGTTAATTTCACATTATTTTACTGACTTACTCCTTTCTAGTTTGAGTTTTTTTTTTTTCTTTTTTACTGGCCCTCATCTGAATTGTGGCTTATGGGCAGTAGGCATTAGATCAATGAGCTTCATGACAGAGTTGGTGCCTCAGGACTATGGAATATCTGGGAGTGTGGTATATACCAGAAGCAACTACAGAGCAAATGTGCTGTTTGTGAGTGAGTGAAAGAAGAGAGAGAGAGAGAGAGGCAAGCTGAGCTGTGAGAGATAGCAAGCTGCCTGAGCTGAAAGAAAAGACAGATACTTTGCTTCGGGTCATGCTAAAATCCCAAGGGAAATGCTTCTAGAACTGTTGCTTGAATTGAAGAGAAGCAGAGAATCTATTTCCACTGATTTCTTTCTAATGAATTAAATCTACTTAGAGCAAAGTTGGGGGTGGGGTGGGAGGAGGGAGACAAAGATTTAATCTGAAGAAACTAAAGGATAAAAATAAGTTAAGACGGAAGGAAGGGGTTCCCCCCCCTCACTATAGTAGACCAGGAGACCAGAGATTAAAATATTAACTATTTAATGAGAAGAGCCAGTATATGTTTAGATTCAGACAGGAAGAAATCCACTCCTGTAGAAACCATACTAAGCAAATGGGACAGTTGTGGGTGGGACCAGAGCAGGGGTGAGTAGACATTCAGGAGATGATAGCAGTGCACCCTGTCAACTTGCACAATTCAAGACCTCGAATTAATTAGTGAAGGAGTGGGCAGGACACTTGTGTGCAGTTCTCTGCTGTATATGATCATTGGGACCCAGTTCTTCAACTCGAGGGTTCAAGACTTGAAACCTGCAAAGGCCAGATTTCTTTTGGGAGTCAAGGGTTGGCTGGCTCTCACTTCCTCCATCTTCCTGTAGAAGAAGGGTCACAGTTCACAACAGTCCAGACCCGTATTTCTCAAGGCAACAAACTCTGTTAGACAGGAATATCATGGAGGCTGCCACTGAAGCCTTGAGACTTGCTCTGAGCTCAGCGCCCACCGGACCTGGATTCCTTTGGCTGACTTCGTGTTCTCCTTATCAGATTTCCTTCCTTTCTCTTTCTACCTTCAACTGTCTCCTGACTGTTCCCCGTTCATTTTGATTTTCCTCAGTTGCTGTTCCCAGCGGCGCTCACCTCTCTGTGCTGCAACCTTCCAGAAAAAGCTTCTGTAGATCTGGATTTCTGGCTCCAGTTGCACTACAACTTTCCCATCTCCAGCCCTGTGCTCTGGAAACTTCTTTCCACTGTGGGCACTTTCTTACTCGTGCTTTTCATCTTTTTCTCACCTCTTCCTTCCCTCTCCTCCATGTTTGGCCATAAAGTGTTCTCCATGGGACAAGGCCATCACTGTGTTTATTTTTTTTAACCTTTTCTTTAGCCAAGGATGGAAAATTCCAAAGGCCTGAGCTAGTGATGGCTGGGATTCTTTTCTGGAAATTCAATGGCCTGGATGCTAAGGGAATGTCGTGGAGCTACACGTCTGGCAAGGTTGTCCCCTAAAATGTCCTGGCTTTGGATTTAGTTCCAACTAAAAGAAGCGGAGGTTCTGTCTGTGGAATTATGGAATAAGAATGAAGAGTTTAAGAAATGATATAATTACAAGTCCAGAGCCCAGTTTACGTCATTTTTTTTTTTTTTTTTTTGGTCTGTGTTTCACTGGGAAAGAGTGGCCTTTGGCTTAGTAGGCGTTTTCAAAAGTGAAACCTTCCACATGAGACACAAATGAAGTTCCTGCAGTTCAGTTTAATGGAGGATTTTGCTTTCTTGGGGTGATGAGTTGGCAGAGGCCATGCACATTTCATAGCAAAAGGGGTTATTGCAGAGTGTCTCCCAGGGGGCACTAGAGTCCTCCCAGTTGACACCAGATGGAATGGAGCAGGGCTGCCCCACTATCACGGTTCTTGTCCCTCCCCTGGAGAAATCCCTTAGGCAGGATCTTGTCTCCATGTCCCTAGGAGTATGACATACTAGAGTGGATCATCTTGGCAACAAGCAAAACAGTTACTGTCTTGAAGTAGCTAGAAACTGACCTCCCATTCTGCTACCTCTCAGGAAAATGAGGGAAAATGACAAAATCTCCAAACTCAATTCTACCTGCATTGGTTCCACATTACTGGAAATGAGCACCCAGATTTTTTAGCAGGACTTCGTGTTCCTTCCTATCCACCAGGAAGGCCCATCCCACTTTTGGATTCTCTTCTCCCATCACATCCCTTCCTGTTGCCTGTACTCCAGCTGCACTGGACCATTAGTGGTCCAGTAACTACTGCTCCCCCAAAACACTAAACCTTCTTATCTCCATGCTTTCGCACATGCTGATTCCTCTTCCTAGAAGGCCCTTCCAGTTCCTTCCCTGCTAAAGGGAATCTTATCTGTCTTGCAGGGTTTAGGTCAAATGGCCATCCTTCACTGCTCCCCGCACCCCACCCCCCCAACTGTATACATTCGGAACAAGTTGCGCATAGCCTCTTGCCTCTTGTATTGGTTTCCTGAGACTGCCATAAAAAATTACCACCAACTTGGTGGCTTAAAAACAATGAATTAATTCTCTTATAGTTCTGGAGGCCAGAGTCCAAAATCAGTATCACTGGGCCACACTTCCTCTGGAGAATTCAGAGCCACTTCTGTTCCTTGTCTCTCCCAACTCTGGTAGCTGCCAGCATTCCCCATCTTGTGGCTGGATCACTCTAGTCTCTGCCTCTGTGGGTCATGTTGCCTGCCCTTTGGTAGTGGCAAATCTCCCTCTGCCTGTTTCTTTTTTCAACTTTTTATTTTATATTGGAGTGTAGCTGATTTGGTCTTCACAACCAAGATAATCACGATGGTGTGATCACTCACCTAGAGCCAAACATCCTGGAATGTGAAGTCATGTGGGCCTTAGAAAGCATCACTAGGAACAAAGCTAGTGGAGGTGATGGAATTCCAGTTGAGCTATTTCAAATCCTGAAAGATGATGCTGTGAAAGNTCTTGAGAGTCCCTTGGACTGCAAGGAGATCCAACCAGTCCATTCTAAAGGAGATCAGCCCTGGGTTTTTTTGGAAGGAATGATGCTAAAGCTGAAACTACAGTACTTTGACCACCTCATGCAAAGAGTTGACTCATTGGAAAAGAATCTGATGCTGGGAGGGATTAGGGACAGGAGGAAACGGATGAGATGGCTGGATGGCATCACTGACTCAATGGTCATGGGTTTGGGTGAACTGTGGGAGTTGGTGATGGACAGGGAGGCCTGGCGTGCTGTAATTCATGGGGTCGCAAAGAGTTGGACACGACTGAGCGACTGAACTGAACTGAACTGATAGCTGATTTACAATATTATAGTTTCAGNGATGGCTGGATGGCATCACTGACTCAATGGTCATGGGTTTGGGTGAACTGTGGGAGTTGGTGATGGACAGGGAGGCCTGGCGTGCTGTAATTCATGGGGTCGCAAAGAGTTGGACACGACTGAGCGACTGAACTGAACTGAACTGATAGCTGATTTACAATATTATAGTTTCAGGTGAATGGTAAAGGGACTCAGGCATACATATACATGTATCCATTCTCCCCCAAACTCCCCTCCCCCCCAAGCTGCCACATTAACACTGAGCAGAGTTCCCTGTGCTTTCTATACCGCAGGACCTTTTTGGTTATCCATTTTAAATATAGCAGTGTGTATATGCCCATCCCAAACTAACTAACTATCCCTTCCCTGTACCCTTCCCCCTGGCAACCATAAATCCATTCTCTACCTCTGTGAGTCTGTATCTCTTCTGTTAAAAATGTTCATTTGTATCATTTCTTTTTAGATTCTGCATATAAGGGGTGTCATACCATATTTCTTCTACTCTGACATACTTCACTCAGTATGATAATCTCTAAGTCTATCCTCGAGGTTGCAAAGGGCATTATTTCATTCTTTCTCATTCCCTCTGCCTTTTTCTTATAAAGATGTTTGTGATGGCATTTAGGGCCCACCTTTATAATCCAGAATGATCTTGATTTCTTTATCTTGAGACCCTTATGAGCTCAAACACATGTTAGAGACCCTTTTGCCATAAGGTATCATTTGGGAGTTCCAGGGATTATGATAGGGACATATCTGGGTCGGGGGAGAATTTTTCAGCCTACCACTCCAGTTCTCCAGTTTTAGAGAAGACTGATTTCATTCCGCCTCATAACTATCTATGGTTGACAACATCTCTGGTCCATTAACATGTAAATGCCTAAGGAGCAGGCAGGAGGGAAGAAGGAGCCAATGCATAGTTGTCTGAGTGCCAGAAAGGCCCAGTGATTCCTCTGACCTGCTGTGTTACCTTGGACAGGCTATTAAACTGTGTGGAAACACCTTATGCTTATTTGTAAAGAGGAAATAGTATCAACTTCAGGGTGCCTTACAGAGTTGTTGTACAAAAAACAACACCCCTGCTCCAAGCTTCAACAGCCTGAATGTTCAAAAGTAAGTGATTGGCAAAATGTATATCCACACACCAGAAAACTGTGCAGTCAATAAAATGACAGCTCTGTTTATTGTTGACATGGGAAAAAGTTTAGAGTATGAAACAGCATGAAAAGTATGATTGTATTTTCTTTAAATAACACGTATGTCATAATATATGGTTTTAGTTGCTTAACCACTCTGTGCCTCAGTTTTCTCATCTGTAAAATGGAGACAGTGGTAGATAGTTCTGACTTCACAGGGCTGTTGTAAAGATTGAGTAAAAGAATACAAGGAAACAAATAATGCCTGGAACATAGAAAGCACTGAATAAATATTTGCTGTTAGTATTATTGTTACATTCAAAGAAACGTTCTCAAAGGGAATGCCTGTGTTTATAATACATGTAGGTATATAGAATATTAACAGTATGTACCTCTGAGTGCTGAGATTATGAGTACATCTTTTTCTTGTTTTACATTTTCTGTTCTTAAAATGTATTATTTCTGTAATCGGAAAAAGTATTGATAAAATTCAAGAAAAGCTCAATACTTCCTTTTCAGGCTTGCTATAGTTTGGTGACATATAAATGCATATGTGTATGCCATGGTATCTATACAGTAATTAGCATGATGCTCTTATTATTAAAATAGTTTTTCCTGTAATCTTACAGCTGCTTGTCCATTGCTTTCCACATCTCACATTCTCTCTTTGATTCAATAAAATGAGGATGGTCTAGAAATTGAGACTTCAAGTCCCATTTGCTTTTCATTTCAATCTGCTTGAGTATTCCCCTAATTTTGATTATGGTGAGTTCTCTATAAAGTGAAGTTTCAAAGGGTTTATGATACATACTGACACATATATGCCTATACATCTGCTGCTGCTGCTGCTAAGTCGCTTCAGTCATGTCCTATTCTGTGCAACCCCATAGAACTGCATATATCTATTTAATGTTTCATATTATCTTCACAACTTTTGAGAGGCAGAAATGTCTACCCTGAATTTTCTGAAATGTAAATTAAAATTGCTCTCACCTTTCTTGTGTGTGACCTGTGTCTTAGGTTTGTCGATACTGTAGTCATCCTTTGCTGCTATTAATATAATCAATCACTAGAGAGACTTAAATTTCAAATAAAACTATTAACGGGTGATATGCATTGATACTGCAAGGATTTATGGTTGCCATTTTCCTGGTTTTGAAGAGGATTACAAATTACAATAGGCTGTATCTTTGTTCTGTTACTTAAAAACAATCTTAGATTTCTTGTGGATTTAAAACAAATGGATGGGAGAATTGGGGATGAATTAGGAGCTTGGAAATGGAAGGTCTTGCCTCTGACATTTCAGATAATTAGATGATGCTGCAGATCTTGGTAGGCAGGACCTCTTTTTCCCTTTTCTCTGTGTGCTCCCCCTTTTTTTCTATCAGTATGCGCATGCTTGAATTCATTATTTTTGGTTGCTTTTGTCCTGTCTTTTCCCCACCACATTTCATGCTCCATTTTATTTCTAGCACTCATTCTGATCATAATATAAAAGTGGTTTATAAAAATTGATTTGTTGTATTTAAACTGAGCTTTGAATATTTTCATAATCTAAAAGTAGTGGAGTGGGAGGCCTGAATAGGGTGAGCACAGAGGAATTTTAAAGCAGTGAAACGATTCTATATGATACTCTACTACGACTACTACTAAGTCACTTCAGTCGTGTCCGACTCTGTGTGACCCCATGGATGGCAGCCCACCAGGCTCCCCCATCCCTGGGATTCTCCAGGCAAGAACACTGGAGTGGGTTGCCATTTCCTTCTCCAAAGCATGAAAGTGAAAAGTGAAAGTGAAGTCGCTCCGTCCTGTCCGACTCTTCGCGACCCTATGGACCGCAGCCTACCAGGCTAGTGGGAGATAGATGTTGTTATGTATTTGTCCAAACCTGTAGAAGGTACACCACCAAGAGTGAACCTTAGTGTAAGCTATAGGCTGCGGGTGATTAACATGCATCAGTGATGGTTCATGGATTGTAATGAATGTACCGCTCGGGTGGGGGATGTTGACGATGGTAGAGGGTTGTGCTGTACGTGGGGGCAGAGGGTACATGGGAACTGAACTCTCTGTACTTTCAGTTTTGCTGTGAATCTAAAATTGCTTGAAAAACTAGTCTATTAAAAAAACACCACACATGAAATATTTTATTTTTAAAAAAATAAATGTAATTCTTTTGTGCTTGTGTGGATCTTTAACTTTTTTTTCTTTGCCTGTTAATGGTCCTAATTTCCTCCACCCCCATCCCTGGTAGTTTGGAAGGTTGCATTCCTACCTCTCTTGCCAACTTGTCTGGTAAAATTGTGAAGAATAACAAATGTGGATTGAATACTTTGAAGGCTTTGGACGAAAAGTGCTAGGTAAAAAGCAAAGCAATTTTATTGTTAGAATAGGGGAATAATGAGTCAGAAATTGTAAGGTCAACTCACTGTACGACCTTGGAGGCAATGAAATGGGTATTGAAGAACCACATGAAGAGGTAACTGTAATTAAATTCAGGCTTTGGTACAGCTGTGTTTGCTCAATGAAACCCATGTGCAAATCATATCATTTAGCATGTATTAGGGGAATCTGATTTTTGAATACGTTTGATTGGAATTCTTTGGCGAAGCAAACAAATCCTTTTGTAATGCAAATCACCACCCGAAAATTTTTATCTTTTGTAAGGTAGGATTTAATGCTTTAAAGTTGAGACAGTTGCTTTACCATTTACAATCAGATTGTTTTGGTGCCTAGGAGTGAAGAATCGCTCTGGGAAGTTGCATTAACTCCTTCAGGCCTGAGGAAGCCATTTAGTCAATTATTGTTTCTGGGAACTAAATAATACCCTTGTCACCTGAAAGATTTAAAATAGCCTTTGTAAGTGGCTCCTTAGTCTCTGAAAAAAACATGACTCATTCTTTCATTGTAATCTGAAAGAAATCCAAGTGTCAGAAGACTCTGGGAAATGGACTTAAGTTATACTTCTAAACATCGACACTAGAGCTTTTAAATATTAGGAAACCAATCATGATATGGGTGAAAAGTTGATGTTGGAGCCACTGTATTAGGATGTGGATGAATGGGCAAGGGGTGGATTGGCAGTCCTTTCTAGAATATTCCTTGGGAGATTCTTGTTGGTGGCATTAAGAGTCTTGTGCTCCAGTTGAATTCTATATACCATGGATTGTCTTATTCTTTTGCCCACCCTGACCCCTGCGTTTCTGATTGCCTCATGGTTACACATGACCTGATAACATTCCTTTTGCCAGCTTTACTGAGTGTTGCTTCCCCCATAGCAGTCTTTGAATCCATCTTCTGCAGTGAAAGGAGACTAAAGGTATTAGAACAAGTCTTGCTGGGAGATAGATTGCATTCCTATACCTCTTAAAGCCGACGTTCTTGACAATATAAAATGGGGCTGTGGAGGGTGAGGTTGTCCAAGTCTGGGTCAGCCATTGCCTTTCATTGACCTCGGTGGATGCCACTTAATGGAAAAATATGATCAGAGTTCACCCTATGGAATCATTGCTTAATGATGTAGATGACTCATTGGAACGAGTGTGTTAGAAAATCACTTCCAGATGTGTCACAGAAACTTTTCCAAAAGGGAGAAGTAAACTCTGGAAAACTGAGTTAGTTTTCCTTTTGATTTTTATGATCTTAGTGCCAGAATCAAATCTTCCTGTATACAGTCAACATAGAGTACAATTCTGTTCACTTATTGTGAGATTGGAACGCACGCAAGTGAGGGGCTGCCTTCAGCCCGCCTCCTTCTCCTATATTAACTTCAGTCCTCTGGTTTCCCATCTTCTCCCAGTGATGAAGGATCTGGAAACCATGCCTAGTCCCTCCATATGAATGAAGTATGAGCCTCATTCGTTATCATTATTAGCAAATATCAATGGAACACTCCTATGTGAAGGCTCATTGCTAGGTCCTGTAAAGGGTGGAAAAAATATGTAGTTGGAGAGCAGAAGTACCGGTAATACAGCAAAGTGACTGAGAATGTGAGCTGTGGTGTCAGCATCTGAGGTGAAACGCCACTCTCTGGTTGGAGAGTGTTGGGAAAGTTACTTCACTTTCTAAAGAAGTCTCAGTTTCTTGGTCTGTAAAATGGGACAGACAGTGATAATAATATCTACTTTGTGAGGTAAATGTGAGACCTCAGTGACATAATTCATGGTAAATGCTTGGTGTCAGCTACATAAGCATTAGCTATCATTATTCATCTACTTTGCCCCCACGTGTAGTTTGGGTGTGTTCGTGAATGAAAGAACATGAAATATGAGCTGTTGACTGATGCCCTCCAAGAAGCAACTCCAGTGTACAGTTCTGTGAGTTGCTCTTTAAGCTGATCTCACTCCAGCAGAAAACTCGCTGGCCGGTCCTATTCAGTGAATTTTGAGTTGGGCTGTCTGAGAAGGGATAATGGGTTGCCACTTCCTCAGAGGCACACGATGACAGATCATGTAGATCATGCAATAGTCAGAGGAAAGTATTCATAAATAGCCCAGCCTGGAGCCCTTGCAGAAACCAAGCCCGCTTCAACAAGGTGCCATTGGTAAATAAAATCTTAGGATTTCCAGCCTACTTATTTTTTCACAACTTTATCTGTCTTCATACTGCATTTGAGCAGTTTTTGATTGAATATGTATTCTTCCCCCAGATCTTAAGCCAATATGTGTTTCTGTACTAGAATACGATCAAAACACAAATATTTTTATTCTATTTATTTGTCTGTTCTGAGTCTTAGTCGCAGCTTGCAAACCCTTAGTTACAGCAGGTGGAATCTAGCTCCCTTACCAGGGATCCACCCTGCCGCGCCCCCTCACACATACATTGGGAGCATGGAGTCTCAGCCACTGGACCAGCAGGGAAGTCCCCAAAACATTTTTAAAACTTGCAAACTGCATCAGAAGAGGAAAAGATCATACCCATGACTGTTTGGTAGAAATGGGTGTCTCAGGGACTTCCCTGGAGATCCAGTGGTTAAGAATCCAAGCTTCCACTGCAGGGGACATGGGTTTGATTCCTGGTTGGGGAACTAAGATCCCACATGTTGAGTGATGCGGCCAAAAAATGTTGAAAAAATTGATGTCTCTACTTTTTCTGAAGAATTAAAAATGGTTAAGAATTTGTGAGACTGCCACTGAAACTACTGTAGTGGTTAAGAGTGTTCATGCCAGAGTTAGACAGTCCTGGCTTTGACTCCTGAATGAATGAATTTTCTATTGCTGCAGAGCAAATGACCGTAAACTCAGCAGCTTAAAATAACACACACTTCTTATTTCAGTTTCTCTGGGTCAGAAGTATGGGGAGGTCACAGCTAGAGTCTACTCAGGGTTTCACATGTGTTGGCAGGACTGTGTTCCTGTCTGGAAGCTTAGGGGCCTTTTCCAAGCTCCTTCAAGTTGGCACAGTTCAGTTCCTTGTGGCTGTAGGACTAACTGGACCCATTTTCTTGCTGGCTGACAACTGGGGGTGGCTGTCAGTTCCTAGAGGAGAGCCTCAAGTCTAGCCCTGTGGACTGCTCATAATATTTCTCTCTGCTGCTTTAAGGCCAGTGGGTGAATCTCTCTCTCCAGAAGGGCCTGGTTCCTCTCCTATGGTTCATCTGATTAGGCCAGGCCCACCCAAAATAATCTCCCTTTTGGTGACCTCAGAGTCAATTTATTAGTCACCTATCAGGGGAATGATAGCTCATAATATTCACAGGTCTGGCTTACAATCAAGGGGAAAGAATTATATAGGGCGAGTAGGCTGGGGCCAAATATCTTAGGGGGGCATCATAGAATTCTGCCTACCATTCCTGTCCCACCTCCCTTGGTTTCAATTTTTCCCATTGATAAAATGTGAGTCGTGATAGTATTTTCTATCCCATAGGATTATTGTGAGAATAAAATGAGATAACACATGTAATGCATTTAGCACAGCACCTGGTACTTAGCTAGCTTTCAATAATTGTTAGAATTGTGGTAGAGGTGAGCTACTTTTCTTCCTCTCCTCTTAGTTTTCTTTACCCCCACCCATTCCATAATGTGATGACTTTGAAGGTACAGCTTGTGCTGCTGCTGCTGCTGCTAAGTCACTTCAGTCGTGTCCGACTCTTCACAACCCCATGGACTGCAGCCCACCAGGCTCCTCCACCCATGAGATTTTCCAGGCAAGAGTACTGGAGTGGGGTGCCATTGCCTTCTCCAACAGCATGTGAGCACAGGCTAAAGGAATTAAGGTGTTTTTTTCCCCTAATGATTTAATTACCCAAAAAAAGGGATTTCCTAAGAAGAAAGATGAAATTTCTAAGCCAGTTGTTTTGGAATGTGTAGGTGGAGGGAGGCTTCCTACAGATATCCTTCTGTTGCAAGAAGGGGGACCCCTTCTAGGGCCCGAAACTGGGCTCTTGTCTAACACTCGGAAGTGAATTGTCCCAGGAGACACATGTGCTGACAAAGCAAGAGATTTTATTGGGAAAGAGCACCTGGGTGGAGGGTGGAGAGCAGTAGGGTAAGGGAACCCAGGAGAACAGCTCTGCCACGTGGCTTGCAGTCTCGGATTTTATGGTGATGGGATTAGTTTCCGGGTGGTCTTTGGCCAATCATTCTAATTCAGAGTCTTTCCTGGTGGCACACGTATTGCTCAGCCAAGATGGATGTCAGAGAGAAGGATTCTGGGAGGTGGTCAGATAGGTGGTGTCTCCTTTTGACCTTTCCTGAACTCTTCTGGTTGGTGTAGGTTTATTAGTTCCCTGTTCCTTACCAGGACCTCCTGTCGTAAAACAGCTCATGCAGATGGTTACTATGGTGCCTGGCCAGGGTGGGCAGTTTCAATCAGCGTGCTTCCCCTAACACTTCCAGTTTGGTTCTTTGCTAAATGAATGCATGTACAATACTTGATTCATGCCCTGGGGTATGAGGTATGTTTCCGTGTTAGGGGGAAAGTTTCAGATATTTGTCTTCTTATGAAAGAATGGTTTGGTGGATCAGTGATTTATAATTGAGAATATCTTTGATAACAAATGCTTACTTTGTAGAGCAGGAAATAATCAATTTACTGGATCTGCAGTGGGTTAACCTTTAGTCTTAGATATTCAACAGTTTATCCTCACAGTTGTCCTGAAATTTAGACTTCATGTGTTCACATTCCAGGGGATTTGAGTGTTTCCAGGATCCCCAGAAGAACATGAATATGTGGTGCTTCTTCTGATTGATTGCCTGTAGAAACTCATTAAACTTCAAAAATGCTTGGAAAATAAATTCTGACATGACAAAGAGTTGTTTAGAAGCTCCATTTTGCTGACAGGAGTAGGGAGGTGGGGAGGGAGGAGGAGGGAGAAAAGAAATGAAGGGCAGAGATACACAAAAGACAAAATGCCTGCAATTTACAGAGGATGTCGCTTGAATAGTTTGATTCTTCAAGAAGGAACTGAGCTTGGGTGTCACTTTTCACAATGAGGAGTTAAACAGTCCATTCCATTCAGTAGTAACAAATCTATGTGTTTATCTTCCATTTGAGAAGTTTGAGTGTATATAGTCATGAAATGTAGTCACCAGCCTGAGAAAGGGTGGCATGAAATGTCTGCCTGGTGGAACTGGCGGACCTTAAAAGTCTTACAGGATCCCATGTCCCCACCACCCTGTGCATCCCCATTGGGCTCACCTACCACCCCCAGCATGAGTTTCCTTTCTGGGACTCTCACTAGCACACCAGTATCCTACAGCACTAGCTGCCTAGGGAGAAGCCAAGCTGAGGGAGGAGATGTGAGTTGTTACCTCATAGAAATGACCTCAGTTCTTGTTTCTTTTCCCATAAAAAGGACGTCTAAAAAGAAGCATGAGGATTGCCATCTCCTCTATACTTTACACTGTCTGTCTACCCTCTAAAATTTTTACCTGTGCTTTCTTCAAAAAATAAAGTTGATGAAGAACCTTTGTGTATCAGAGGACACTATCAGGAGGGAAAAAAAGCAACCCACAGAATACCTGATAAAGGATTAATATCTAGACTATAGGAAAAACTCCTACAACTCAACAACAACAAAAAACAAACAGCTTGATTAAATCAAAAACAGACCAGGAACTTTAGTAGACATTTCTCCAAAGAAAATAAACAAATGGCCAATAAGCACATGTAAATCAAAACCACAGTGAGATACGTCTTCACACCTACTAGGGTGGCTGTTGTCAAAGAAATTGAAAATAACAGATGTTGTAGAAGATGAGGAGAAATTGGAACCCTTGTGCAGTGCTGGTGGGACTGTAAAATGGTGCAGCCACTATGGAAAATGGCTCAGGAGTTCCTCAGAAAGTTCAATATAGAATCACCGTGTTGCAGGAACAGAGACCCCCTTCCAGGGCCTGAAGCTGGGCTCTTGCCTAACACTCAGAAATGAATTGTCTGAGGAGACACATGTGCTGACAAAGCAAGGGATTTTACTGGGAAAGGGCACCCAGGTGGAGAGCAGTTGGGTAAAGGAAGCGAGGAGAACTGCTCTGCCATATGGCTCAGTCTCAGGTTTTATAGTGATGGGATTAGTTTCCAGGTCATCTTTAGCCAATCATTTTGACTCAGAGTTCTTCCTTGTGGTGCATGCCTTGTTCAGCCAAGATGGCTGCCAGTGAGAAGGATTCTGGGAGGTAGTCGGACATGTGGTGTCTCCTTTTGACCTTTTCTGAACTCTTCTGGTTGGTGGTGGCTTATTAGTTCTGTGTTCCTTGCCAGGACCTCCTGTCATAAAACAACTCATAAATTGTTACTATGGTGCCTGGCCAGGGTGGCTGGTTTCAGTCAGTGTGCTTCCCCTAACAACTACCCCTTGAGAGACTTCATACTCAAGATACTTCTTGGAAATTGGGGCGGAGGTTTCTTTCTTTTGCAACTTCTTCCTGCTGTGCATGGGTGTAGACCTGCCTAGCAGAGCAGAAATCTCTCTCTACCTGATCTAAGTCGAGGTATTCTTTGCCTGAAACCAGCATTCACCCTTGTAATGACAGCAGTTTAGCTTGAAACTGTTGGCTCCTCTCAGAGATGAAATAGACAGGGGCCAAACAGGAGACCTAACAGGATGGTCATCACTGGTCCTGAGAAAAAGAAGGCAACATTTGGGGTGAAAGCTGCAGGGTGTGTGACTTTTTTATGATTAACTGGTGCTAAGGCAACAGAGCTGTGCTCCAGGAATC
Source organism: Neotragus moschatus (assembly GCA_006410615.1). Lineage (NCBI taxonomy): Eukaryota > Metazoa > Chordata > Mammalia > Artiodactyla > Bovidae > Neotragus > Neotragus moschatus. The sequence continues at coordinate 776,520 of SJYA01004423.1, forward strand.
TTGTATTCAGCCTGAAGTTACCATCCTCCACCTGGGTAGGGGCTCCAGTTCTGTAGAACTCAAAGACACTGTCATACATATATTTTTGAGTAGGAACCAGGACCCTGTCTGGAGGCTGTGCCAACCTTTGGTTGTTTCTCCTGTTTCTGTATCCCCTCCCTTCCCAGATTAGCAACTGTTTAAATCTGCCCTTTGGGACTCAGGGAAGGTCAAGGCTGAAGGAAGCCTATATCCTACAGACAAGAAATGGAGAACACAGAACAGATCTGTACCCCAGAGCCCCACAGAGTCCTGCTCAGTTTTAATTCAGGGAACTAGGCAACTTTGACTGTGAGAACTTCCTGTCAAAATAGAGCACAAGACTGTCTCAGCTTGGAGAATAGACACTGATTTGGAAGTATTCCTGAGTTCCAAGTCTTAGATCTGAGTCTTGTATGATTAAAATCTCAATCCCTTGGTCTGCCATTTTGGTGTAACAGACCCAATTAGAAGTAGTTGGAGGAATGATAACTGCAATTTTAATAGACAAAATAAATCTCATTTTTTTTTTGGAAGAATAGGCCTGAAACCCTGTCTGGACCTGGCACTTTGTGGAGGCCTGTAGCCAGGTAGCCAGTTGCCTAGTTTTATAAAAGGTACTAGCTGCCAACAGACATTGTTTTGAGAATGGTGGCATCCAAGCCTGACACGACTCAGAAAACTCAAGTGTTTAGCAATACAGGGTCTTGTCTGAAATTACACCTGTAGAATCACCTAGTTATTTCCTTGGATGTCTGAACTATGGCCATGCTATTTTGACTTTTAATTGTAAAATTCTCCTTAATAGTCAAAGCAGATGTCACCATTAACGATGTTAGTGTTTCTCTAGGTATGAGAAGATGTAAGAATTGGAACTCATAAAATCTTCTCCTGAAAAGATCTAACTACCTGAAGGCTTGTTCTGCCAGTTTTTGTTTTCCAGAGCACAGTGTCTCGTTCCCGATGTCCAACCTGAACTCCTTTCAGGGCTGTTGAAGATCAGCAGCTGCAGCGGCCATGATTAATCTTTGTAGAGGTAGTTGGCAAGTGTCAGTTCTTTAGTTGGCAGAGCCCCTTCTTGGTCATAAACTTGACCATGATTCTGAGGGGTGAATTTCTTGACTATTTTATCCCATGGTGCTGAGAATCTCCATTCTCAGGTTTGGCAAAGATTTTGTTGACAGGCCACTCAATGTGCTGGTACTGGACTAGGCCATAAAACAGTATCCAAAATTCTCTGGACCATCTGTCTTATTAGCCTTTTGGTCCAGGAAAACATTCCCTCTTGTTGCTTCTTCCCATATCTAGAATTACACTGTTACTATCACCAATCTCATATGGGACTATATATTATTTTATCAGAGGCCTCAGTCACACATTGGCAGTGTAAGAAACAGCAATTTTGTAAAACAGGTTAAATACAAATAACATAGTCAGCAGTATTAGTAAATTCATAAGTAAGACTTAAGCTAAGAGCTTCCATTAGATGTAGCCCAGTATATTCCAAGTCATCTGACTTAGTCTACTCTGTATGAATCTCCCAGGGAAATTATATATTGGCACTGTCTATAAGGCACATAGCCTAGTTTTCTAGTGTTACTTGACTGATTTTCCTTAGTATGATTTAACTGTTTTCAACATAGAGGAGACTTTAAATCTAAATTACCATAGCCTGGTATTAGCTATATAAATCTATCCCATAATTGTGGGAGATTTTTTTTCCTTTGCTGAAACTTTGCTTGTTGTTCTGATTAAGCTTGAGTAATTGAAGAAAACTGAAATTTATGACCCGAGTCAGAGCAGGCATTATTAATTGGCCAGGTGAGGGGATCCCATCTAGTAATATCAGTAGTGATCTGAATATGACTATAAATTTTTTTAAGGAAATTTTCTCAGGGCCAACTAGTTAGATCCTTGAAGTAGAGAAATTTACCAAGGTAACGCAGAACTAGACACAGATAATTGGCCACAAACCCAACAATTGGATTGATTTTTAAAACTAGCATAGGATCAGGCCTATGATAGAAAAGCATTTGATTTATATGTAAAGGTCTAAGAAGTCAAGAAAACATTATACATGATCATATGAATCAGGGCAAACTGTCTATCTCTGCTGTCATCATTTTCTCCTCCTGGTGTAGTGTAGTTTTTCCTCTAAGTATCATTTTAAGGTGAGATCAGGTCAGCTGTCCTCTCTTTAGACCAATCCAGTGTCGGGGCCTTTGGAAGTGGGAATTAATCTAAGAATCAATTTCTCTTCAATTTCACTGTGCAGTAGCCAGTTAGGAGTACCTGATAAAAAGGTCCTTTCATCCAGGTTGGAGACAGTCCTTTAAATTATGTCTTTCTCCAGTCCTGGTTGCAGCTCATAAGGCATCTGATCTTCATCCAAAGATAGATTATTGAGATAAGCTTCAGAAGTAAACTTAGGGTGCTCTTTAAGAATTCAGTTAACTTTTATATCAATATCACATAACAGCAAAGAACTATCCAGGAAATTGGTCTTACTAGATTCAGACCTCCATTAACAAACAGGGATTTATCATTTATTGAAACATCTTTTTTCCCTAAAATTACCCTCATTTTTATCAAATATAACCAAATTAAGCCTAGTTTTTTAAATATAAATTTAGTTATTTTAATTGCCTAGTTTTTTTTAACAACTTTATTGAGATGTAATTCACATAACATAAAATCCTCTCATTTAAAGTAATCACATCAATTTTTTATTTTTTAGTATATTCACAGAGTTTTGCAATCTTCACTTTCTAAAGAGGATTTTACAGATTTATTTATTTGTGTCTGTGCTGGGTTTTTGTTGCTGCCCGAAGGCTTTTTCTAGTTGCAGCAAGTGGGGGCTACTTATTAGTTGTCGTGCACGGGCTTCTTCTTCTTCTTTTTTTTTTGATTGGAGGCTAATTACTTTACAGTATTGTGGGTTTTGCCTTACATTCACATGAATCAGCCATGGGTGTACATGTGTTCCCCATCCTGACCCTCCCTCCCCATCCCATCTCTCAGGGTCATCCCAGGGCTCCCACCCTGAGCAGCCTGCCTCATGCATCAAACCTGGACTGGCAATCTGTTTCACATATGATAATATACATGTTTCAATGCTATTCTCTCAAATTATCCCACCTGCGCCTTCTCCCACAGAGTCCAACAGTTTGTTCTTTACATCTGTGTCTCTTTTGCTGTCTCGCATATAGGGTCATCGTTACCATCTTTCTAAATTCCATACGCGTTAATATACTGTATTGGTGTTTTTCTTTCTGACTTACTTTGCTCTGTATAATAGGCTCCAGTTTCATCCACCTCATTAGAACTGATTCAAATGCATTCTTTTTAATAGCTGAGTAATGCTCCATTGGGGCTCAGATGGTAAAGCATCTGCCTACAATGCGGCAGACCCAGGTTCAATCCCTGGATTGGGAAGTTCCCCTGGAGAAGGAAATGGCAACCTACTCCAGTATTCTTGCCTGGAAAATCCCATGGATGGAGGAGCCCAGTGGGCTGAAGTCCATGGGGTCTCAAGGAGTCGGTCACGACTGAGCGAATTCACTCATTCATTCACTCAATATTCCATTGTGTATATATACCACAGCTTTCTTATCCATCTTCTGCTGATGGACATCTAGGTTGCTTCCATGTCCTGGCTATTGTAAATAGTGCTGCCATGAACATTGGGGTACACGTGTCTTTTTCAATTCTGGTTTCCTTGGTATGTATGCCCAGCAGTGGGATTGCTGGGTCATATGGCAGTTCTATTTCCATCTTTTTAAGGAATCTCCACACTGTTCTCCATAGTAAGCCTAGTTTGTTTGCAGAATAGGTCTGCTCTCAGTAATTTTGGCCTGATGATTTATATAACCATAATTGATCATAGACTTTTTGTTTTGCTGAAATATTTATAGAGTCTCAGACTGAACTTTTAACATAAAACAGGGCTGGGAAACTTACACCAAAGGCTTATCACAGATTTTGCCTAACAAATTAGGTGAATTGTTCCCTTTTTAAGGTCTCAAAAATTCCTTGAGATTTTTGTACCTGTTAGTGAGATAACCTTCCTAACTCATCTGATAAAGTTACTGGAAACGTAAGAGTTTCCAATCTCTGGAGGAGTCAGGTAGAAAGAAAATATAATTGTTTTGTTTATAACGTATAATTTTATCAAATTGCTGTCATAATTAGTTTGAGAGGAAGATTTTCCCTACTCCTGGAAAACACAAGATTCAAGCATATAATTTTTCAGATAGAAACCATAAAAGTTATAAGCATATTCCCTGGTTCATTCAGTCCTTTGTTAACTTTTGTGAAGTCATTAGGTTTTCCATTAGAATACCAGGACATATTNAAATTTAAGTTACACCAATCTGGAGAGACTATTTTAGACAGATATTTCTAAAGAATAATTATTCTTAATGGAGTTTATATAAAAGCTCATATCTCATTTACATTTTTTAGAAGTTTCTTTACTTGAGGTAATTTCTTTGTTGACAAACTTGTAACAGATATAATATTTAACTTGTATTAAACCTAGGTACAGTGAAAATATTCTACTTAATGTTAATTACTCTAAGACATGTCTGTATTAGATAGGTCAACAAACAATAATATCACATATTTAATATTGAATATTTCCCAGTTCACGTGAACCTGGAATTTATTGTTTAATTTAGAATTACTTGATTTATAAGCGCTTACTATTTTTTAAGCCAAATAAATAGAGCTCATTTACAAATTAAACTCAAAAATATTACCCAGAGACAATGACATACCAAGACATATTTAGACAGACACAGTGCAAGATCAGCTTCAAGTCTTTTTTCTCTTTTTTCTTAGTGTCAAGAGTTGGAGATGGTCTAGATAAGTGTTCCTGAGAGCCCTGGTCTCAAGGCACAGGGAAAGAAAATCAAGTTCTAACAAAATGGCAGCAGGTCTAAACCAAATGGCGGCCAGACAAAGCAAAATGGCCATCAGAAAATCACAACACAGAACACAGAGTTAAAACACACACATATAAACCTGGCAGTCCTCATCAAAGTGAAAGTGAAAGTGAAGTTGCTCAGACTCTTTGCAACCTGTGGACTGTAGCCCACCAAGCTCCTCCGTCCATGGGATTCTCCAGGCAAGAGTACTGGAATGGGTTGCCATTTCCTTCTCCAGGGGATCTTCCCGACGGAAGCCAGGTTGAAAGAAGAAGGGGGAGGAGGCGGGAGGTGGGGGGGCAAAAAGGGTGGCCTTACAGTCATCTCCTGCCACCTACAGATGCCCAGGCGTTATGAGACTTTTCCCTGGGCCTCCAGAGAAGGGAGGACTGGAACTCGGCCCTACCAGAAATCAGACCAGATCAGAACCAGAATTCGAGTTCTCTGCCAAGAGAAGGTGATCAGTCTCCAATCCTCAGCTCAGGCTGAGGGCCCTTCGACCAGATTCTTGCGTCCAGGATGGGAGGACTAGAAAAACAGGGAAGGATAGGAAGGGTTAAGGAGAGGAAAGAGAGAAGGAAGGGGAAAGAGCTCAATAAAGTCTCTTGTTTGTTACTGATCGGGGCACTCTGGCCATTTGTCCATGTCAGGAGGAGACCAGGGACAAAAGGGTCCCCGCTGCAGCCTCTGGGACCACTGGCAGGTGATCCACTGGCAGGCAAGCTGGCCCCTGAGTACCCTGAGTGGTCAGGATGTTAGTCTCAGTGAAGAATAGTCCCACCAGAGTCGCCATTTGTTGCAGGAAGGCGGACCCCTTCCAGGACCCTAAACTGGGCTCTTGTCTAACACTCCGAAATGAATTGTCCAAGCAGACACATGTGCTGACAAAACAAGAGATTCTATTGGGAGAGGACACCCGGGTGGAGAGCAGTAGGATAAGGGAACCCAGGAGAACTGCTCTGCTGTGTGGCTCACAGTCTCGGGTTTTATGGTGACGGGATTAGTTTCTGGGTGGCCTTTGACCAATCATTCTAATTCAGAGTCTTTCCTGGTGGAACATGCATCACTCAGCCAAGATGGATGCTAGCGAGAGGGATTCTGGGAAGTGGATGGACACGCAGTGTCTCCTTTAGACCTTCCCTGAACTCTTCTGGTTGGTAGTGGCTTATTAGTTCAGTATTCCTTATCAGGATCTCCTGTTATAAAACAACTCATGCAAATGGTTACTATGGTGTCTGGCCAGGGAGGGCGGTTTCAATTAGTGTGCTTCCCCTAACACATCTTTTAAAGCAAGTAACAGAATGTCATCTTTGGTATTTATCACAGGCCTGGTCTTAGCTTTGTCCACACCATACCTGTATCCCAGTTATTGCCAGGAGCTTCCAGTCAGAAGGCTGCCCCTGCCCTCCTCCTCCCCCTAACTCCAGAACACACTGATCTGTTGGACCAGGGTAGCTGCTGCTCTCATCCAGTTTCCCATGGGAGCCTAGAAGAAGCTATTGTTAGAGGTCAAAGAGAAGCTCAAAACCTTCAAGGATTCTATCCGGTAGGGCTGCCCCTAGGGCAGCCATACTGCCTACTTGATCCCCATATGCCTGGGTCTCAGTTTAACCTGTATTGGATAAGATCTGCCCTGCCTTACAACCCCAGCATACTTCTCTTTGCCTTTTGCTTTGCTTCTGCAAGCCTTTATGGCAGCCATGTCAAGAAGGCAAGACTCCAGCCATCTTAGCCCTTGACTTGTTCAGAGCAGAACTCCTGTGACAGCATGGTTATGCAAACTGACCCTGACCACCTTGGTGTTCCTGGAACCATGTCTCTGCTCCACTTTCCCAGATCCCTAATCTGATGCCTACATTTACATTGGATCTGTTATGTCCTCCCATAGACTTGATCTTGGGTTTTCAGTCCCCACCTGGCACAGTGGGGGTGAGGATGACAGCTCTGACCTATCTCCTGAAGTCTCCATGAGCTTCTTGACAGTCTTTTCTTCCCCAGGCTTGGTTCCCTTTAATATCAGCCATGCACTCTGGACACAGAATTCCATGTCTGTCCATCTGTCCTAAGCCACTTCAGTCATGTCCAGCTCTTTTTGATCCTATGGATCATAGTTCACCAGCCTTCCCTGCTCAAGGGATTCTCCAGGCAATACTGGAGCAGTTGCCATTTCCTTCTCCATCATTCATGTACTCTGGACATAGAATCTCATGTCCAGAGGAGAGCAAATGTAACTCCCACTACTTGCCTTAATACTCCCGGGCTGGTTCCTGCAAAATGTCATCCACCTCTCACTCCATGAATTTCAGAGAAATTTCAGTCTTTACTGGCAGTAAATATTTTCTGGAAAAACACAAGACTATTGCTTTTATTAACCCTCTTGAATTTTTAAGGGCATGGCCTAAAGTAAGCCAAGACCACACTTTTCTGAACTGGCAATCAGACTAGTGAGCAAGGACCAGGCAATGGCCTGTGAAAGAGACACAGGATGGTGCTGGGGTCTAGCCCCAGTGGATCCAGGGTGATTCGAAGGTGGAGACGGATAGGCGAGGAAAAACTTATTTAATTACAGATAGAGAGGGATTAGAAAATTAGCAGANGGGGTACACGTGTCTTTTTCAATTCTGGTTTCCTTGGTATGTATGCCCAGCAGTGGGATTGCTGGGTCATATGGCAGTTCTATTTCCATCTTTTTAAGGAATCTCCACACTGTTCTCCATAGTAAGCCTAGTTTGTTTGCAGAATAGGTCTGCTCTCAGTAATTTTGGCCTGATGATTTATATAACCATAATTGATCATAGACTTTTTGTTTTGCTGAAATATTTATAGAGTCTCAGACTGAACTTTTAACATAAAACAGGGCTGGGAAACTTACACCAAAGGCTTATCACAGATTTTGCCTAACAAATTAGGTGAATTGTTCCCTTTTTAAGGTCTCAAAAATTCCTTGAGATTTTTGTACCTGTTAGTGAGATAACCTTCCTAACTCATCTGATAAAGTTACTGGAAACGTAAGAGTTTCCAATCTCTGGAGGAGTCAGGTAGAAAGAAAATATAATTGTTTTGTTTATAACGTATAATTTTATCAAATTGCTGTCATAATTAGTTTGAGAGGAAGATTTTCCCTACTCCTGGAAAACACAAGATTCAAGCATATAATTTTTCAGATAGAAACCATAAAAGTTATAAGCATATTCCCTGGTTCATTCAGTCCTTTGTTAACTTTTGTGAAGTCATTAGGTTTTCCATTAGAATACCAGGACATATTAGAATGTTAAGAACTCTATATAATTTCTAGGATACCTATATTAGTAATATTTACCATATACTATAATGTGAGAGGATTTATTACTCATTTGATAATATTTTTCATGTAATTTAACCAACCAAATAAACACAATTAGTTTAATATCTCTCTTTGGGATGTTTCAGGGGCCCTCTGAAGCACCCCAAAGTGAGCTAGAAGTCAAAGGAACTTTAACAGAATTCGATTTAGGAAGTTTTATCAAAAAATAAATTAAAAGGGTTTAGAATATTTGGTCAGATTTAGTCAGTGCTAATGGGTGTATCGGAGAAGGCAGTGGCACCCCACTCCAGTACTCTTGCCTGGAAACTCCCATGGAGAGAGGAGCCTGATGGGCTGCAGTCCATGGGGTCGCTAAGGGTCGGGCACGACTGAGCGACTTTCACTTTCACTTTTCACTCTCATGCATTGGAGAAGGAAATGGCAACCCACTCCAGTGTTCTTGCCTGGAGAATCCCAGGGACAGAGGAGCCTATTAGGCTGCCGTCTACGGGGTCACACAGAGTCGGACATGACTGAAGCAACTTAGCAGCAGCAATGGGTGTATCATTTAGCTTGTTGATTTGTCACAATGGGTGTATATACTGAGGCTCAAAGTCTTGTAAAAGTTGACTTCACCATCTTGGACCTAGTTGGCTCTAACCAGTTTTCCTATGGCTGTCTCATTCCTAACAAAATCCATTTATCTAACTAACTGTAATCCAATTTTAGAAAATACTGATCATGTATAACTCTTTTCAGTATTTTTTATATTTGTTTTTTTTAACTGAAAGCACACTTCTTTCCTTTAGCAACCAGGAACTAACTTTCATATTAGCATTTTATAGATTCCTGAGCATAAATGCCAGTGATAATTTCTAAAACCTTTGCTTTCTTAGAACATTTTAGGATGGCACCAAACATTATTCATTTATAGTCCCAAATCTATTTAGTTTCTCTGTAAAAGGAAATTAGTGTTTAGTAGTAAATGTTTCAAAATCTTATTTTATTTGGAAATGACCTAACTATTCAATAGACTTCCAACACTGAGTTTAGCACAANAATCTATTTAGTTTCTCTGTAAAAGGAAATTAGTGTTTAGTAGTAAATGTTTCAAAATCTTATTTTATTTGGAAATGACCTAACTATTCAATAGACTTCCAACACTGAGGTGAGAAGAATCCTTAGAAATTTAAGTTACCCCAATTGGAGAGACTATTTTAGACAGATATTCCCCTAAAGCATAATTATTCTTAATAGAGTTTATCTAAAGCTCACTTCTCATTTACATTTTTTTAGAAGTTTCTTCACTCAAGGTAATATCCTTGTTGACAAACTTGTAACAGATATAATAATATTTAGCATATTAAACCTGGGTACAATGAAAATATTCTACTTAATGTTAATTACTCTAAGACATGTCTGTATTAGATAGATCAACAAACATTAATATCAGGTATTTAATACTGAATATTTCCCAGTTCACTTGAGCTTGGAATTTATTAATTTAGAGTGATTTGATTTGTAAATCTTTACTTTTCTTTAAGCCAATTAAATAGAGCTCATTTACAAATTAATCTCAAAAATATTATCCAGAGACAAAGACATACTGAGATATATTCAGACAGACACAACACAAGATCTAGCTTCATTTTCTAAGCTTAGTCATGAATTAGATAGTACAGTATAAAATTTACTAGCTTATAAATAACGGTTGGAAAAAATAAAAATTTTAAAGGCTTTTTCCCATTTTTCCTCAGTCTCAGGAGTTAGAGATGGTCTAGATAAGTGTTCCTGAGAGCCCTGGTCTCAAGGAACAGGGAAAGAAAATCAAGTTCTAACAAAATGGTGGCAGGTCTAAACCAAATGGTGGCCAGACAAAGCAGAATGGCCATCACAAATCAGAACACAGAATATAAAACACACACACAGACATGGCAGTCCTCATCAGACACTCTCTTAAATTTAAGATTATAGTCTCTCAGAAAACCTCCTATAGAGACATAGAACTCCAGATCCAAGTACTAGCAGAGTAAATGAAAATTTCTCAGGTCTTCAAGGATTTCAAAGGGAGGAAAGGAAGCCAAGTTGAAAGAAGAAGGGGGAGTAGGTGGGAGAGGAGGGCAAAAGGGATGTCTCCTGCCACCTGCAGACATCTAGGCATTATGGGACTTTACCCTGGGCCTCCAGAGAAAGGAGGACTGGAACTCGGCCTTACCAGAAACCAGACCAGAACAGAACCAGAATTCGAGTTCTCTGCCGAGAGGAGGTGATCAGTCTCCAATCCCCAGCTCAGGCTGAGGCCCTTTGACCAATTCTTGCATCCAGAACTGGGGGACAAGAAAAAAGGGGTAGAATTAGTTCAGTTCAGTTCAGTCGTGTCCGACCCTTTGTGACCCCATGAATCGCAGCACGCCAGGCCTCCCTCTCCATCACTAACTCCCGGAGTTTACTCAAACTCGTATCCATCGAGTCAGTGATGCCATCCAGCCATCTCATCCTCTGTTGTCCCCTTCTCCTCCTGCCCCAATCCCTCCCAGCATCAGGGTCTTTTCCAATGAGTCAACTCTTCGCATGAGGTGACCAAAGTACTGGAGCTTCAGCTTTAGCATCATTCCTTCCAAAGAAATCCCAGGGCTGATCTCCTTCAGAATGGACTGGTTGGATCTCCTTGCAGTCCAAGGGACTCTCAAGAGTCTTCTCCAACACCACAGTTCAAAAGCATCAATTCTTCGGCACTCAGCCTTCTTCACAGTCCAACTCTCACATCCATACATGACTACTGGAAAAACAATAGCCTTGACTAGACGGACCTTTGTTGGCAAAGTAATGTCTCTGCTTTTCAATATGCGGTCTAGGTTGGTCATAACTTTTCTTCCAAGGAGTAAGGGTTAAGGAGAGAGAAGGGGTAAGAGGTCAATAAAATCTCTTGTTCTTTACTGGGTCAGGGCACTCTGGCCAGTTGTCCTAGTCAGGAGGAGACCAGGGACAAAAGGGTCCCAATTGCAGCTGGTGGGTCTGGTCCATTGGTGGGCAAGCTGGTCTCTGAGTACGCTGAATGGTCAATGAAGAAGAGTCCCACCAGAGTCACCATTTGTTGCAAGAAGGGGCACCCCTTCCAAGGCCCAAAACTGGGCTCTTGTCTAACACTCAGAAGTGAATTGTCCAAGGAGACACATGTGCTGACAGAGCAAAAGATTTTATTGGGAAAGGGCACTCAGGTGGAGAGCAGTAGGGTAAGGGAAGTGAGGAGAACTGCCCTGCCACATGGCTCACAGTCTCAGGGTTTATACTGATGGGATTAGTTTCCAGGTCATCTTTAGCCAATCATTTTGACTCAGAGTCCTTCCTTGTGGACTCCAAGTCCATGCCTTGTTCAGCGAAGATGGATCCCAGTGAGAAGGATTCTGGGAGGTGGTCGGATGTGTGGTGTCTCCTTTTGACCTTTCCTGAACTCTTCAGGTTGGTGGTGGCTTATTAGTTCCATGATCCTTAACAGGACTTCCTGTCATAAAAAAGATCATGTAAATGGTTACTATGGTGTCTGGCCAGGGTGGGTGGTTTCAGTCAATGTGCTTCTCCTAACAACTGTATTATCCAGCAATCCCACTTCTAGGTTATGAACCCCAAAGAAAAAGCAGGGGTTCATACAGATACTCGTACATCAGTGTTCCTATCAACACATCCTATCAGTGTTCATATCCTGTTATTAACAATAGGCAAAAAGTGGAAACAACCCAAATGTCCATCATAAACAAAGCATTCTACATACATACAGTGAAATCATATTCAGCCTTTAAAAGGAATGAAATTCTGACACATGCTGTAATATGGATGAACCTTGAAAATATTAATATCTTGCTAACTAAGATCATGACATCCAGTCCCATCACTTCATGACAAATAGATGGGGAAACAGTGGAAACAGTGGTTGACTTTATTTTTCTGGGCTCCAAAATCACTGCAGATGGTGACTGCAGCCATGTAATCAAAAGATGCTTACTCCTTAGAAGGAAAGTTATGACCAATCTAGACAGCATATTAAAAAGCAGAGACATTACTTTGCCAACAAAGGTCCGTCTAGTCAAGGCTATGGCTTTTCCAGTGGTCATGTATGGATGTGAGAGTTGGACTGTGAAGAAGGCTGAGTGCCAAAGAATTGCTGCTTTTGAACTGTGGTATTGGAGAAGACTCTTGAGAGTCCCTTGGACTGCAAGGAGATCCAACCAGCCCATCCTAAAGGAGATCAGTCCTGGGTGTGCATTGGAAGGACTGATGTTGTAGCTGAAACTCCATTACTTTGGCCACCTGATGCGAAGAGCTGACTCGTTGGAAAAGACCCTGATGCTGGGAAGGATTGAGGGCAGGAGGAAAAGAAGACGACGGAGGATGAGATGTGTGGATGGCATCACTGACGTGATGGACATGGGTTTGGGTGGACTCCGGGAGTTGGTGATGGACAGGGAGGCCTGGCGTGCTGCGGTACATGGGGTTGCAAAGAGTCGGACACGACTGAGTAAAGTCAGACATGACTGAACTGAACTGACTGAAGTGAAATCAGCCAGACACAAAAGGCCAATTATACATGATTCTACTTGTATGATACTAAAATAAGCAAATTCATAGAGGCAAAAAGTAGATCAGAGGTTCTCAGTGATTGAGTTGAAGGGGGAGTTAGGGTTTAATGACTACAGAGTTTCTGTTTCAGATGAAAAAAATTGGACATGGAGAATGGTGGTGGTTGCAGAACAATGTAAATGTACTTAATGCCAGTGAAGTGTACACTTAGTATTGTCAGAATGGTAAATTTTATGTATTTTTACCATAAATTAATTTTATGTTTTTGGATTATAATAGCAGTACATGTTTGTGCTAGCAAAATTGGGGGGAAAACAGAAAAAAGAAGAAAAAATCATCCATGATCTTGTCATTCAGAATATCAAAATCTTTAGTGTTTTCATTTGACCATGTTTACTTGTTAAAAATACAGGTGTTTTTGGCTGTGCTGGGTCTTTGTTGCTGTGAGGGGACTTTCTCTAGTTGTAGTGAGCAGGGGCTATTCTCTAGTTGCGATGCATGGGCTTCTCATTGTGGTGGCTTCTCTTGTTGTGGAGCACAGGCTCTGAAGCGTGGGCTTCAGTAGTTGTGGCACACGGGCTTAGTTGCTCTGAGGCATTGGGATCTTCAAGGACCAGAGATCAAATCAGTGTTCCCTGCATTGGCAGGTGGATTCTTAACCACTGGGCCACCAGGAAAGTCTGACCATTTTTACTTTTAACTACTCTCTTGTCAGTAAAATGACTGTCACTTTCTACCGCTTCTGGTATAAGTAGTACATTAGCACCTACTTATTCCCCTATGAAATTTCAGCACCTTAGACAATCCCCAAACAGAGAAAAAATAGTCGGTGTCAAGTTGCAAAGCTGTTGAGCACATCGTGGGGACTTAATAGGTCAGCAGGTCTGACTTTCCAGCTATAGTTCTATGAAAAATCTGTGAAAGGGCTTTAAAGTCTTTGGTGTCTCTGTGTGACACATTGAGCCCTGGAGAATGGACTCAAGTTCCCCATATGTTGATTGTGGCATTCTAAGAGAATCTGAGGGCTCTGTTATTTATTTATTTATTTATTTATTTATCATTTTAAGGTGGGATTTTATTAATAGGAAATATTAATTATAGCAATTTGAAATATGGACAGAATAAATTCTTTGTAAAGTTTTTATTGAAAATTTTTATCATTTTAAGGTGAGATTTTATTTATAGGAAATACAGCAATTTGAAATATAGATAGAATAAATTCTTTGCAAAGTTTTTATTGAAAAAACCTTCTGAAAAGTTTTTCTTGTCTACAGGAGGAAGCCTGCTTACAGTTTATAGAATATTACAACAGGAAAAGTCTTCAGATCATTTCTGGTTTCATATACTTGACTCAGTCAGCTGATAACATACTTATTGAGTGCCTCCTGTTCTGTGCAAAGCACTAGGAACATGAAGGCGAAGAAGAATGAGAATCTGCCTACAGTGGGCTCCCAGTGCCACAAGGCTGAGTAGTTATCTACTCAGGTTCATGTCTTGTACATGTAGAGGAGATTTTTTTTAGCAATTTTCTTTTTTTCTTTTCTTTAGTTTTTGGTTTGCTGAGTCTTCATTGCTGCATGCAGACTTTTCTCTAGTTGCCGTGGGTTTGGTCTACTCTCTAGTTGCGGTGCGAGGACTTCTCATTGCGGTGGCTTCTCTTATTGTTGGAACACAGGCTCTAGGGCACACAGGCTTCAGTAGTTGTGGTGCATGGGCTTAGTTGCTCCAAGCATGTGGGCTCTTCCTGGACCAGGGATCGGATCTGTGCCCCCTGCATTGGCAGGCGGATCCTTAACCAGTGGTCCACCAGGAAAGTCCAAGAGTTTGTAAATTATTGATTTGTGTTCAAGTATAGTTGCCTTACAAGGTTGTGTTAGTTTATACTGTTTGGCAGAGTGAATCAGCTGTATGTATACATATATTTCCTCTTTTTTTTGGATTTCCTTTTTTTCAGTAGACTTCCCTGGTGTCTCAGATGGTAAAGCGTCTGCCTACAATGCAGGAGACCCAGGTTCAATCCCTGGGTTGGGAAGATCTCCTGGAGAAGGAAATAGCAACCCACTCCATTATACTTGCCTGGAAAATCCCATGGATGGAGAAGCCTGCTAGGCTACAGTCCATGGGGTCGCAAGAGTCGGACACGACTGAATGACTTCACTTTGCTCAGTGCTCTAGCTAGCTAGTTGAACTGAGCTGATACAGTCCATGGGGTTACAAAGAGTCGGACACGACTAAGTGACTTTTACTAGCTAGCTAGCTAAGTCGCTTCAGTTGTGTCCGACTCTTTCTGACCCTGTGGACTGTAGCCCACCAGGCTCCTCTGTCCATGGGATTCTCCAGACAAGAATACTGGAGTGGGTTGCTATGCCCTCCTCTAGGGGGTCTTCCTGACGGAGGAGTCAAACCGGCATCTCTTATGTCTCTTGCATTAGCAGTTGGGTTCTTTATCACTGCTCAGTGATCTGTGGTGACCTAAAAAGGGCTCTTAACTCTCGCGTTCACTCTCAACCATCCTGTCCAGTGGCTGCCCCAGGGTCTTCTGAACGGGGCTCTAGCCCTAAAGAAGAAAAAGATGCTGAGGCATTGCAGTGGGGCTGCCTCTGTCTGCTTGCCACGTGACTACCTCACTTAAATGCCTGCAGGAAGCTGCATTCGCATTGTGATGTTGACAAGAAAGCAAGGCTGAGCCTTTGACCTGACCAGAAGCTGTGCCTTCTCCAGTCAATTCCAGTATATTCTGGTAAACTCTGACGGGGTCAGGCCTGGATCACTCCCTCAGAGAGACTCCCAATGGTCAGAGGAATGAGGAAAAGGCTCAATGGTTTAGCATGAGATGGAGTGACAGAGAGAAAGCTCTAGCCTTGAATTGTGCAAAGAGATTTACTTGCTTTCCTGCTCGAAAATGGAATAATACTTAAATGTGAGTTGAAAACTGTATTGGAGGGAGTGGACTTGAGATAAGAAATCTTTCCGTTGGCTTGTCCTCTGCCTATATGTACTTAAAGCAAAGAAGCAATAATCCTGTTTTTCCAGAATTATCTTGATTGTGAAATATGTAAGCAGTGGCAGTGAAGTAACTACACTGATCATCCTCTTTCAACACAGCGGAGTTCCACAAGCACACAAGTGCTGTCCTTTGAACAGTCACCATAGGAAGCCACACAGTTATTTCCTAATGTCATTGCTCAAAACACAGGGAATTTTCCTCAGAATGAGTTTATAAGTCATGTGAGATAACCTGGGCCTTTACTCTATAGTCCTATCTCATGTTTTTTTTTTTTTTTTTTAATCACCTGTTTTTTTGTCATTAGGTGATAAAAATGTTTTGGTAGTAAAGGAAAACCATTTTTTTTAAACCCGACTTTTAGTGGTTTTAATTGCATTCTTCCAAGTCTATAATTAAGTAATTGTTGTCACCTGTCTCCCCTTTTTTCTGGTTGATATAGGTCCAGTCATTTTAAACTAAAATGTTTTTTTTTTCTTAGGCTGGAGCTTTACACAGATTGTTGAAATCCCTAGAATTTTTAAACACTTTATGTGAAAACTTGGATAAGGCTTTATTTACCTCTTGACTTTTGGAGTGGTATGTCATACACCTAGCAGTGCTCAAGAAATTTTGTTGGTGGGTGCACTTGAAAATCAAAGGAATTTTTGAACACTAGTCCCAAGTTCCTTGTACTCTGAAGTTTTTCATGTTATTTGGAACACTAACTATCAGAAATCAATAGTATGAATCCAGTTTAAAAGAGAAAATAGAAAAGAGATGGAGGAACATCAAAATGGCCACTCATAGCGGTCCTCTTTGAATGATGGAATTGTAAGTAACTTTTATTTTCTTTACATTTTTAGATTAAAGATCCTTCAATCAATGTATATTGCTTTAATTAAAAATTTTTAAAATTAGTATTTATTTTTGGCTGTGCTGGTTCTTCATTGCTGCGTGCCCTTTCCTCTAGTCATAGAAGGGTAGGGGCTACTCTCTAGATGCAGTGTGTGGGCTTCTCATTGTGATGGCTTCTCACTGCGGAACGTGGGCTTCAGTAGTTGTAGCTCGTGGGCTCTAGAGCTCAGGCTCAGTAGTTGTGGTGCATGGGCTTAGTTGCTCTGTGGTATGTGGAATCTTCCCCCACTAGCGATTAAACCTGTGTTCCCTACATCGGCAGGCGGGTTCTTCACCACTGACCACCAGGAAAGTCCCATGTATTGCTTTATAATTACACAAAATCAATAAATCTTATGTGAAAAAAATGTGACCTGTTTATATGCAGTTAGTAAGGCAGTAGGTCTTAGCCTTTCTTGGATCACACACCCCTTTGAGATACAGAAAGCTCTGGGTCCTTTTCCTATAAAGATGTTCATGCATTTTTCATAGAATTTTAGACTTTCACAGATCCCACGTAGCCCATCCAAGGACCATTTAGAGACTCCAGATTAGGAACCAAATTAGGAGTGGAGAAAGTGGTACCCACAAAGGAGTTGACTGCTAAATCAATAAGGAAAGGCACAGGGTTATATGAATTTTGTCAGTGCCGGTGGGGACCGCAGATTCAGGAGACCAGTCCTTCTATCAAGCTATGCAAATCAAGCAGGATGCTATTGAGAGGGGATTTTCCATTCGTGGAACCTCAAGTGTCCTGTTCTTTAGGTCACGGGGTGCTGACAAGGAGTAAGTAAAATCCTTGAGGAGACTGAGAGCCCAGCTGAGCCAAGGATTTGTTATCACCATAAATGAAGGTCCTGAGCACCCAGCTAGAATTTTCTCTTGTGATAGGAAAGACAAGCAAGGAGGGGCTTGATGTAGTGCTGGGGAGTGGCCATGGATGTGGTTCCAAATGACAAGGGACTCGTGAGAGGGCTATTGACCAGGGGGTCCAGATTGCAATGAAAATGGGCACAGGACAGGAATGCGCTGTCATATGGAGAGACTGGGCAAGGGGGATGTTAGCCTAGTTGGAGATGGTCCTGGGGACAACATGGGGAGATTCTTTTCTAGGAAAGAGAGTTCAATCATTATGACAGTGGTCCAGCCACATGTTATAGGGAGAGGCTTGTAGAGGGATGGTCGTGCTGAGTCTGGAGTCTCCCAGTGTCACTGCATCAGCTGAGCATCGTAAAATGGGTGTGCTTGGATAAGGGCTTTGGCAGTGCTTCTTGCTAGTGCTTCTTCGCATGTGTGATGAATTGCACTTTGAGTTACTTTTAGGGAAGGAAGCCAGAAAATGTACCTGTAGGCACCTTCAGCACACCGAGAAAATGTGAGCTGAAGGGAAGGTAGGGATGAGGAGAGAGAGAAGGAGGAAGTTTGCCAATAGAAGAACTGTTACCATCACAAAAGGAGTTTTGCTGGAGTCATCAACTTTCTCTCAAATCTAATTCACATGCCCAACCAACACGATTTTCTACCCCCGACACTTTCCATTTCTTCATGCAGGTGTGTCTGATTCTGTGAAAGCTTCATATACGATGTTGTGATTTTGTCAAAA
This sequence comes from Neotragus moschatus, assembly GCA_006410615.1. Taxonomy (NCBI): domain Eukaryota; kingdom Metazoa; phylum Chordata; class Mammalia; order Artiodactyla; family Bovidae; genus Neotragus; species Neotragus moschatus. The sequence goes on from SJYA01004423.1 coordinate 794,807, forward strand.
AAGAATGAGTGATGATTCTGTTATTAAAGTGTTCAGTAGTCTGGCTGCTTTGGACGGCTACTTAAATGTGTGTATTTCAGTGAGCATTTTGTAGATTGTGATCCTCTTGAAAGATTGGAAGAGGCAGAAAATCATTTTGTTTTCTTTTTGGTTGCACTGAGTCTTTGTTGCTGCGTGTGGGCTTTCCCTAGTTGTGGCACTCAGGCTCCTCATTGTGCTGGCTTCTCTTGTGGTGGAGCACAGGCTCTAGGGCACCTGGGCTTAGTTGTGGTGTCATGCACGGGTTTAGTTGCCCCACATGTGAAATCTACCTGGGCCAGGGATCAAACCCATGTTCCCTGCATTAGGAGGTGGACTCTTATCCTTATGGACCACCAGGGAAGTCCCGAAAATCTTAATGTTGAGATTAGAAAGATAATCACAGTGGTTTCATACTTTGTTCGTTCAGTCATTTAAGATAATAATTTGACGGTGATGAGGATAGAGCCAAGAATAAGACAAAGACCCTTGAATCACAGAGCTTTCATTCTAGTGAGGGGAGAGGTGGAAAAGGAAATGGGCACCATAGCACTTCATCATGGAACTAAGATGGGGAAGGAGGTACAGTTACTACCTCTGGGTTTGAGGAGGTGGATAGCACTGGGTAGGAGGGAGTGGCCATTTGTACCTAGAAAGATGGGGAGCTTCATGAAGTCTTGCAGTGGGGCTGTGGGGAGAACTGGCAGAGGAGCAGCAAAGGTGGATAACAGGGCTCTTAGGAGCTCTGCCCACAGGGTAGGGGGGTGTGGATTAGAGGGTGGGGTCAGAGGCTGGGAGTGCAGGCCAGATCTTATAAGCCCTACTAACCAGAGCAAACCTTTTTCTATAGGCTATGGTTTTGTTTTTTAATTAACAAAACTTGCTGCTAATTATATTAATATGTTCTGTATTTCTCAAGGAAAACGTAGGACATTTTTATTCAGTCCTTCCCGTTGTTTACCCCAACATTTTTCTCTGCTTTGCAAATCACCAGCAGGCTGTGTTTACCCCTTAAAGGGGTTTAAACAAAGAAATATTGTGATCCACCTTACGTTTCACTGAAAATTTAACCATTTTGAATCAAATTAGCCATTGAAAAGGTGTGGGAAACACATGAAGTGCAAATTGGCAGTTGATATTTTTCAAAATAAAATGTTCAGGCAAATTAATCTCTGTCACACAAGGAAGATGTAAGCAAGCATTTCTTTCTCTGTGAAAGAAAAGCTCCTCACAGAAACAGAACCCTCACTTTATTTTCCTCAGTAGTTTTGTATGCAACTCTAATGAGTAGTTTTCCATAATTCCGTGTATTGCTCCTGGAAAAAGTAGACAATGGGGCAAATTTTCAGCCTATGCTGTCATTTTATGGATTAATTTCCATTAGCGCTGACCTCCTGGCTTTCCGTGCATAAATATGAGTAAAACATCTGTTCATGTCATTCCCCTGCTTAGAAACCTCTGCTGGCTATACTAGGAAGCAGTCCAATCTCATGGCCTTGGCATCTGTGGTCCTCCGTAATCATGCCTTTCCAGCTCATCTCGACCATTTCTCCTTATTCTGTGTGTCCCCAGGCCCCTTGAACACATGAATTCTCATCTTCTTCTATTACTTCTGCTCTCGTGTTTGCCTGCCATACCTTTCTCCACCTTGCCTGTCACGGGCAGTTTTATTCAGTCCTTCAAGGCTCAGCACACATGTGACCTCCTCTTTGAGCCTCCTTCACCTGTGGAATTAATCTGCATTCCCACAGCATTCTCTGTTCCCCTTATCCATCGTACTTTAACTCTCTATTGAGGAGGTCTGTCTTCCCTCTGAAGCTCATGAATTCTAGAAGGGCAGCACTCACATCTCGCCTATTTTTGTTTTCTCAGCTCTGTGGCCCACTGCCTGGCACAGGGTGGATGCTCAGTGACTGTCAGAACTAAGCTGTGTGTTTTGTGTTTCTGTAAGAGCTCCAGAGGAGCCCTCAGGGAGTGACAGGGCAGCAAGCCTCACTTTTGTACCAGGCCTGTCAGTGGACTCTGGCTGAAGCGTGGGCTCCTCGCACGCTGACACCTAACCATTCTAGTGAGGGGTACCATGGTTGCTGTACTGGGAACTCCTCTTCCTAAATAGTGGAGGGATTTTTTTAGGTATAAGAAAGTGAAACTGGTTAGGATGGAATTGGCTTAAAAAAAGAAACAAAGATTACAGATAGGCATTTTTTTGTTTGTTTGTTTGTTTAGAGGAAGATGTGTAAAAACGCTGAGTAGCCAAGGGGTGGTTACCTGAAGGATGCTGGTCTGATTTAACAGCCTTTCCTAAGGGTTGACAGTCGCCATGTTCCCAGGAGCTGTGCCCCCAGTGAGATCCCATGAAGCTGGAAAATGCGGACAGGAAAGTGAGAGAGGAATTTCTGAATGGATAAGAGCTGGAGAGGTCATTGAAACTTACTAACCTGAGAGTAGGCTCTGAGCTTGATTACGCTCTGCTAAAGCAGCGTGGGAGTGACTGTAGACTAAACACTGCAAACAGTCCACCCAGGACGTAGGAAGGACAGTAAGATACGGGGCATGATAAGCAGCATGATGTATAGACTCCTGCCTCACATCACCAAAAGGCAGAACCTACTGGAAGAAGGTCTATCTCTTTAATCACAAATGGGTAGATAGGATAAACATGGCTCAGGTCACCATATACCGAAATAATTATATATACCAAGAAGTAGGGCATCTCCTGATTTTTTAAAGAGGTAAACTTAAGAAACATCAAAGGAGCTCTCACTTTTTTTCATATAGCTTTAGAATGTATTATGAAGTGGTATAAACTGAGGATATTCAAAAAAGACGGAAAGTGTGAGAATAAAAGTGTGAAAGTGTTAGTTGCTCAATCATGTTGACTCTTTGCGACCCCATGGACTGTAGCCTCCCAGGTTCCTCTCTCCGAGGGATTCTCCAGGCAAGAATGTTGGAGTGGGTTGCCATTTCCTTCTCCAGGATATCTATCCAACCCAGGGACTTAACCTAAGTCTCTTGCATTGCAGATAGATTCTTTACCGTCTGAGCCACCAATTAAGTCCACCCCCCCAATTTCCCCTCCCCACAAAAAGAGAAAAAAAAAAGGCAGAATTTCAATTAATGGGTAGATCCAATATGACCGATTATGGAAAATGAAAGTATTTGTAGAAAGGTGTGTCTTTGCTCCTTTAAAGGTTGGTTTTCAAAATGGGGCCCATCAGTTTTCTTTACTCCATTGTCAGAAGCAAATTAATGGAATGGGTAGACCAGTGGTTGGATCCAGTGTGGAAAATGATAAGTGGCTGATTTATAGGTTACAGAGCTTTTTTAATGAAATAGACTTGAACTGTTATGTTCAAATGACACAAACAGGACCTTTGGGTTTTTCTGTTTTCATGGGATGTAAGTAATCTAGCTGGCATTTTACATTTTGTTCTGCTTAAGAATGCAGGGTATGTTATAGTTCTGTTTGTCAAATTCAGGAAGAAGTCAACAAGATTTCTTTTATGTCATTACTGGAGTGGGAACTAAGATCTGAGGCGGGTTTTAAATTATTTGATGGGCACATAGTCTAATTTCTTCTTGCATGAATTATCTGCAATAATTTTGTATGTCTATGTGAACTTGTTAAATTCTTTGGTTGGCTAGAAAGAAAGCCATTACATGTAACCAGGTTGCATTTTTCTTTTTGTCAATGATGGTTTTCTAAAGAATACAAAGTGTTCTTCTAGTTTTAAAAAAGCTACTCCGCTATTCTCTCAATTTATTCAAGCCTTTCGTTTTATTTTTACCTCTTTTTGTCCTATCTTTGAATCATGTAAATACTATTTAGCACAAAGTGAACACAAAAAGTAAGGGAGTGACTGGATTCAAATCAGTTTTCGTCAGCCAGCATATTGAGTAAACTTAAAATTATTGGTTTAAATCAAGTTTTGGGGTATAGAGTTCATCAAAATTTTATTTTTTCATCTGTAGATAATCTATATGACTTGCATAATATTTGAGTTGGCTGTAATGAAAACACTTGTTAACCGAGTTTGAATTTATCATAGAGGATATATCAAGACTTGTCTATTTTGTGATTTAAAAAAATAATATAAATTCTTTGTAGGTCTTAAAAAATAGTTCTTGAGTTTGTATAAATATGCCAAATAGACTTAGAAAAGTAATTTGGCATCTAAAAAGAATTCCTCCCTAGGCGAAAACTCTAAAGAGGAAAAAAAATGAGTTTTCTTTTTCCTCCAATTTAAATGCCTTTAGAATCTCATTTTGCTGATTTCTCAGAATCAAAAATCAAATTAAAACTGAGATCTGAAAATGAATTCTGAAAGCCTTAGCAATCAATGAGCTGTCCCTCTCTTCTTGTGTGTTGCCATTTGGGCTGGGAAAGCATACGTGTAAGGTCAGTCTCTTTGTTTTATTGTCTGGCTTTGTAGTTCTCACGGCTCTCTTCTAGGTTCTGTGGAGGATACGGAGGTGAATTAGACACGGTCCCTTGACAACATCGTACTGTTGTTTTTTTGTAATCTGATTCTTACCCACTTGAAGTTGAATCTGCCAACTCCTGCCCCAAAGTAAAAGACCTAAGGTGCTAATCCCTACTCATTGATGGCAAATGCTAAATTGGAAGCAACAATTAAGAAATGTAAAACTTCTTATCCAATTACAAGTTCCATAAGCCAGTCATGCTCAGCATCATCAGGGTGACGAGAAGGCAAGATCTCACTTTGGTTAAAAAAAATAAAAAAGAAAGTGTAGTTTGAGTCAGCGCCAGCAAATCTTAAATTGCTAAGTCTGTCCAAGGGAATTAAACATGGTAGGATCGAAGATGGGGAGATGTTTTATATTTGTTTGTGTGTATTATGGTTAGGAGTACTGGTTCTGGAATCCATCAGATAGATATAGATTTGAATCCCAGCTCTGCTAATATGTGACATTGGACCTGCCTGAGCCTTAGTTTCCTCATCTGTAAAATGGGCATAATAAAAGAACCTCCTCTGCAGAGGTTTTGCAGGAATTAAGTGAGATAATAGATATAAAATACTTAGTGTATATTATGCTCAGTGTAAGGGATAGCTAATGTACAGACATTGTTTTCTCCTCCAGGTGTTTACAATCTTGCTAAGGAGACTAATATGCAAAGTACCCACAATGCAATTACAGCTCTATGTGAGTAAATGCCACAATAGTTGGGAAAAACGTTAACGGCTGTGTGTGAGAGAGGTTGGAGGTTGGACTCTCACAGGAAAAATGTGAGAGCCAAGGAAGGAGCATTACCCATGGTCTCATGAAAAGTATGATTTTCCCTTTATCTGTTTGTTAGCTGTAAGAAAGGTCAGTGTCTTGAATGAGATTTGCAAGCGGGTATTTATGCCAAGATCTGTCCTGAAAAATAATCTATTAAAATATGTTCATGTCTATTTTGCCAAGTTGGTTGTACTAACTGAAAAGATGGCCTTCCCTCCACTAGCATCATTATCCAGTTTATATTAATTCAAAGCTCCTTTGGTACTTGGGTTCTTATTTGGAAAGAGGGAAAGAAATGACCTAGTGAAAAGTAATCATATGACTGACAAAAGATAAGTGCATAATAAAGCCAGATACTCTCGACATGAACCTCATGAAAAATTCCTCACAGTCATGGTTCCTTTGTTGCCATGCTATGTCGAATTCCCCTCTAAAAATCTCTAGTCTCATTTCTGCTAGTTGCAGCTCAAATTTTGCTGCTCCTTACTGTCCCACCACTCTTGACAGATACTTAATCTCCAACCTTACAGAATTTATCAACAAAACTGGAAGATGAAATGATCCAAGACCATGTGTAGCCATACAGGGGAATTCTTCTGATTGCTATACATGTGGATAGATGGGCTCGTACACTTTAACGTGCAAGAACACTTGTGCAGTCATTTTGTTGGAAGAAAATGTGATATCAAAGGGTCTGACACATGTGTGGAAGCCAAATGGGGCTTCAAGTTATAATAGTTTCTGTGATCAAGTGTTATACTTGGTATAACAGTTTCTGTGGTCAAAGCTGTCTTGGCTTTATCAACCTCCCCCTCTAAATCATGAGCTCCTCAAAGTGAAGTGAAAGTGAAAGTTGCTTAGTCGTGTCTGACTCTTTGTGACTCCACAGACTATACAGCCCATGGAATTTTCCAGACCAGAATACCGGAGAGGGTAGCTTTTCCCTTCTCTAGGGTATCTTTCCAACCCAGGGATCAAACCCAGATCCTCCCACATTGCAGTCGGATTCTTTACCGGTTGAGCCACCCAGGGCTAGCACAAAGCCTGGAACTTAGCAGGGACTTGATAAGAGTGCTCTGCCCCCCAACCCACTTTCTTTTCTGCATTGCTGGAAGCAGCATGTCCCCAGTGGGCCATTTTGAGCATAAAGTGTTATTTTGAGATCTCTGTAGAGAAAGCCTTCCAAACCTGGCTCCAAATGTCTGAAACAAAAGGGAAGCTAAATCCCTTAGGGGGGTGTCTGGAATCATTCCCAAGGGAGGGAAGTGGGCAGCGGGTGGGAAGGAGAGATGCATGGAATAACCCCCTCTGTTAGAGTCTTCCTTCTTATCTAAGATGGTTGTTATTTTCAATATGATTCTGTTCAGATGCCATTGAAACCGTAGTCTGATCACAATACTGCGAAAATCAGCTTCTAACTTTTGGTCGCCATCATTCTCCTTAAACCAGTTGTTGCCGCTCTCCTTCTGGCACCAAAACTTAATGTGGAAAAGGAGGTAGCAGGAGGAGATTTTGAATTGGCTCCATGCCCCACTGCTAAGCCTTCTGCCTGCTCTGCTCTCTCTCCCAGTGTGATACAGAAGGGATTCTGTCAAGCAGTGTTCACTGCAGACTTGTAGAAGAGACATTCTTAGCATTCTTAAGGAGAACTAGTTTCTAAAGGCAAAAATTTACCAGCGAACGAATGACCTTTGGTGTAATATCTAAACAGAAGTAATGATTTAAATCAGCAGGCTGATTTTGCACTGTTGACAGAGAAACATTACATGATTATGATTACTTTTTAAAAATGAAACTGAAATGATACAGTTTCCAATGATATGGCTTCCCTGGTGGCTCAGAGGTTAAAGTGTCTGCCTCTAATGCGGGAGACCCGGGTTTGATCCCTGGTTTGGGAAGATCCCCTGGAGAAGGAAGTGGCAACCCACTCCAGTACTAAACTAGCTTGCTAGTAATGTGCATTTTTATTTTTAATTATTTATTATTTATTTGGTTATTCCAGGTCTTAGTTGTGGCATGTGGGATCTAGTTCTCTGACCAGGGATGGAACCTGGGCTGCCTGCATTGGGAGTGTGGTATCTTAGCCACTGGACCACCAGGGAAGTCCCTGTACCCTTTTAAATACAATGAGTGGTTGGAGGGTTGAATATATACTTGCATATACATATTTACATATTATTTTAGGATTGCAAACTTGGTTTTACATTGATACATACATAAGTTAAGATGATGAATGATCAGTCACACTGTACAGTAAATATAGAGGGACTACCACTAAAGCATAAAGTCTTCAGTGTTTGATGCTGTTGGTGATTCCCGATGAGGATACATCTTTGTACCTTCTTCTTTCTACCAAGAAGCAGATTATATCTGAATCTATACTGATGAGTTCCCTTTTTCAATCTCTGTCATTTCAATCTATGTTAGAGATCAGAAAGTTATCTCCATTTGTGGAATTGTGCATTTCTTCACAGTTTGAGGGTTTATACATGGAAGTCTATTTAGATTTGGTCCTAGTGTCCTAAGTCTGGAAGAGTGTACTGTGTCCCAAACCACAGTACAGAGATTGATATTTAAAATTTTATTTTACTAGGGATTAGGAAAATATTGACTTAGTTTCCTCTGGGGGACTGATACGAAGTTTACTGTTTCAGTAAATCCATTTCAATGGAAAAGAGATTTGAAGAAAAATATGAAGTATATAATAGCGCAGAAGTTGTGACAAAAATCTTTGAAGACTTTTTACATGAGTAAGTTGAGTTGGGAGACACTGCTAAGAATAGAGGGGCTTCCCAGGTGGCTCAGTGGGTAAAGAATCCACCTTAATGCAGGAGATCTGGGTTTGATCCCTGGGTTGGGCAAATCCCCTTGAGAAGCACATGGCAACCCACTCCAGTTTTCTTACCTAGAGAATCCCATGGACAGAGGAGCCTGGCCAGCTGCAGTCCATGGAGTTGCAAAGAGTCAGACACGATTGGAGCAACTGAGCATGGATGTACACTAAGAACAGAAAAAGGATCAGTAGTTAGAAGACCTGGGTTTAAATCTAGATTCTACCATTGGATATAGACAGCTGATATTTAGCCTCTGAGCCAGTTTCTTTGTGTGTAACTTTGAAACCATAGTATTTTCCTTGTCTATTTCACAGGTTTGGGTTAACAAATAGGAAGAATATATATTGAAAGTGTTTTCTTAAAACTTCAAAGTCATTTTGGAGTGAAACAACACCCAAACCTCTAATAATATAACCAGCAAGTTATTCCAAGAGCCCTCAGGAATCAGTGAATATGAACTTTGAAAGGCGTAACATGTATGATATCATAAGGGAAACGGATTGCCGGTCTAGGTTCGATGCAGAAGGCTTGGGACTGATGGGCGGGGATGATCTGGAGGGATGGTGTGGGGAGGGAGGGGGAAGGGGGGTTCCGGATTGGGAACTCAGGTACACTTATGGCTGATTTATGTCAATGTATGGCAAAATGAGTACAGTATTGTAAAGCAAAACAAACTAAAAAATAAAAAAATAATAAAAAAAAGGCAAACCTTTTTTTTTTTCTCCTACATGGTGAAAACTGAGTAGGTTCCAAATTTAGGCTGACGGTTTTCCTGTCACTACTTAGGAAGAGAAGACTGAAACATATGCTTGCTTCTCTCCAGATTATATGAATGCTTTTGCCTTTTACTTAATGATGTTACAGAATTTAGAGAAGTACACGATGGGAGCTTGCTATGATTTGGATGTTTATAAAGTACCGTTTATTATAACACAGTGTTCTTGCATTATGAGAAAGCACCTTTTCAGGCCAATCAGTGCACCAACTGGCAGGAAGGCAGTTCCCAAATCTGAGAGGAAGACCCTTTTTGTGTATGATAGAAGCTTTATTTAGAGTAACCCCGTAAGTCTGATTATTAAATGATAAAGCCAAATAGGAAATTTAGATAAGCATTTTATGTTCTAGATTGCCAGGCAAGGGAGTTTGTATACACATGTGTATTGTATACACATGGCTGATTCACTTTGCTGTACAGTAGAAATAAACTAAACACAGCATTGTAAAGCAACTATACTCCAATGCAAATTAATTAAAAAAAAATATACATAGACCGCCAGGCAGAGCTGCTGTTAAATCATGATAATTCTAAAAGTCAAAGGTTTTCATTGTCTCTGATGCCAACAGAGTTACACTGAATCCTACAGGAAGGGAAATGTAGGGTGCAGTTCTTTGGGGCTGACTCTTCTGTAGCCTTTCTCTTTCACTGACAATTTGGGTTTTTAATGCCTGGGAGAGGGCTGGAGAAAAAGTTCAGATCAGAGGCAGCTGGCTGATGGGAAGGAGCCTTTAGTCCTTCTCGTTTTCCTCTTAAAAAGATGAAGCCTAATTCACAGGCCTAGATCTTCTTTCAGGGGAAGATTTGTGGGACTCAGAATAGGCACTCTACCTTTTTCTGCATTTGAGCTACCACTGATAAAGAAATAGGACCAAAGACCCAGAATGCTTAGTTGAATCGGTTTTCTATGAAAAGTGAAACTTTTTTTTCTGTAACACGAATATGTGGCCTTGAAAACACACGGAGAACTGCAAGTTTCATTTTTAGAGTGCATATACGGCACGTGTAAATAAGCGGTCCGTTTTGCTGTATCCTTTAGCATATTAATTTGACAACTACGTTAGAAAGCTGAAGGAGGATTGCTTCTTTTTCAAAGTTACTTGGAGTAGGTACTTATGAAATTACTATGCAGAGAGATTAATAGATGCTAATCCAACAGGTTAAACATTGAAATTTAAGGACTGTTTTTGCAATCTGTATGGGAAGATAGTTGGCACCAAAGGCAAGACTTTGAAATTATTTTCACTAAGTCTTGCCTTCTTCGATGGGGCTTTATTCACTTTATTCTCATATTTCTCTGAGAAATGGATCACACACTCTGATTGTTAGGGCTGGAAGCTGCATTCACAGTTTTCTTTCATTGGGTCCATGAAACATGGTAGATGTGGGACAAGGGGGTCACATTTTCCTATCAGAAAAGTCTCTGTGTTCACAAACTAAGAGTTTTTTTTCCCTTTTGTTTCAACTTATTTCACATGCATATCTATAGGTATGATCGGGATAATCTGCTTGATTTAATCCCATGGGTCGATAAATCCAAATTTGACTTGAAATAAAGTATATCTTTGTTCAGATCTTTTTTTTCCAGCAGACTTATTGAGATATAATGGAAAAATCAAAGTATATATGTAAAAGCTTCAATGTGCTGATTTAATATATATGTATCATCGGAAAGTGATTACCACAATCAAGTTAATTAATGCATCTATCACCTCACATGATTACCTTTTCTGTGTGTGAGAGAATGTCTAAGATCTACTGTCAGCAAATTTCAAGCATACAATATAGTATCGTCACCATGCTGTACATTAGATCCTCAGAACTTAACTTATAACTGAAAGTTTGTACCCTTTGACTAACTTCTCCCCCATTTCCCCTCATCCCCCTGCTCTTGGCAACCACCATTCTACTTTTTTTTAGATTCTACCATATACCGTATACTATTTGTCTGACTTATTTCACTTAGCATAATGCCTTCAAGATTTATTCAAGCAGCAGAATTCCTTCTTTTCTGTGACTGAACAACCTTTCTATCTATCTGTCTATTTTATGTTGTTAAAAATTCCATTCCTCTCTTGATGGAAACCTAGGTTGCTTCCAAGTTTTGGTTATTGTGAATAATGTTGCAGTGAACTTGGGAGTGCAGCTATCTCTTTGAGATAATGATTTCTTTCCCTTCAAATATATATCCAGAATTAGGATTGCTGGATCATATGGTAGTTCTATTATTAATTTCTTGGGGCACCTCTATAATGTTTTTGTTAGCATCTTTTAGATTTGTTGAAGGTAGGAGATGGGATCCTATTCCAAGTTCAGTACCTTGTTCTTTTGTATCTTTCTGTATTTCTCAGGCAAGGGAAGGCTGCATGAAGTAGAAAGAGCACAGCTTTAGAGTCAGATGCAGGTTTAAATTCCAGCTCTGAAGGTGGGAAAGTTACTTAACCTGATTTGAGTCCAGGATTTCCTCATCTGTGAAGGGGGGACAAAGATTCAACCTGTTTCATAGGGTTATTATGAGTCTTACATGAAAAACTGTAGAGAAAGCACTTGGTATGGTGCCTGGCATCTAAAAGGGCTTAGTAAATGCTGTTACCACTCTTATTAAAAGAATCGCATCCTGGATTTCTCAGAGTCACTAACTCTACTCCTTGTAACCTTAGTCTCGGGCTGGACTCTACTATCAATGGCTGTGTCACCTGCAAGTCCCACAGGGACCCCTGACTTTGCCACCTGGAACCTCATCCTTTCATGCCCTGTCCACTGAATCAAGCATTCCCAGGACCCGTACCTGCCCCGGCTATGGCAGAACTTAAGGCATCCTTTGGACAGCGTGCCTGGTACCGAATGGGCACAGGAATGTTGATACTCTCTCCCTTTCAGTTAGCCAGTGAAGAGTGCACACTCATTATCAACTCACAGATTCTAAATAGGCCACTTTTTGTTTTGTCTTAAATTCAATAAATTGTTGGGGGGTACATGGACAAGCAGAGTACAGGGCTGTCTCTCCTGAACTCTTGTGTTTAGCAGAGACATTGTGTGTGTGTGTGTGTGTGTGTGTGTGTGTGTGTGTGTGTGTGTGTATTTGGTGTGTGTGTCTAATTATAGAGATGGTTTCTCTCATAAAAGTGTCTCCCTTAAGTGCTGATTATCAGTAATCCCTTTGGTGAAATAATGTATCTTGGACTCATGACAAGGAACTTCAGTCTGTTTGACAGTATTACTTTCTTTTTGTCTCTTATAAAGGAAAAGACCAAAGTTGTTGAGCCCTTGGACTATGAGAATGTTATCGCCCAAAGAAAAACTCAGATTTACAGCGACCCGCTCCGAGACCTGCTTATGTTTCCAATGGAAGATATATCTGTGAGTCCACTAGTACTTCTTCAAAACTGCATTTTTCAGGCTGGTTCGTATAGCAAGAATATTCTGTGTTTTCTAGATCTCTGTGATCAGTCGTCAACGCCGAACAGTCCAGTCCACTGTACCAGAAGATGGTGAGAAGAGGGCCCAGAGTTTGTTTGTCAAAGAGGTAAGAGGCTCAGAGGCCACAGAAGAAAAGTCATTATTCATTCATTTAATAAATGCTGTATTTAAAATGCTCTTAGTGTAAATGGAAAACAAAATTACTAGAATTTAACTGATTTACATAACAAGTCTATTTGATGTGGCATAGAGGATACAGCTTAAATACTTTCACAAGTAGCTTGTATTCTTAGTCTTTTTTTTATAAACTTGAATACTGTTTGGACTTGAAGTCAGAGAGTCCAAGAGAACATATGAATTGGGATTTATTACCACCAACTGGTTTAGGAAGACACAATTAATCGTCAAAGGAAGGTCTCAGTACCAGCATTCCCCAGATGATTTTTAAAAGTCTGTCAGCTTATTGCTGCTGCTGCTGCTTAGTTGCTTCAGTCATGACCGATTCTTTGTGACCTCATGGACTGTAGCCCACCAGGTTCTTCTGTCCATGGAATTCTCCAGGAAAGAACACTGGAGTGGGTTGCCATGCCCTCCTCCAGGGGATCTTCCCGACCCAGGGATTGAACCCCGGTCTCCTGCATTGCAGGCAGATTCTTTACCCCTGAGCCACCAGGGAAGCCCCATCAGCTTATTACCAGACATAAAAAGTGTGCGTGTACCTTTCTTACATTTCAAATTAAAGATTCCTATTTTCTTTCAGTGTATTAAAACCTATAGCACAGATTGGCATGTGGTGAACTACAAGTATGAAGACTTCTCTGGAGACTTTCGAATGCTGCCATGGTAAGTTTAGAATTTAAGAGAAGCTTTCAAGAGGCGAGTTATTAAACAGTTTTTTCAAACCACTTGTGAAGCTTCTCAATTATAACAGATAATAAAGCAAAACCTCAAACAACCAGCATGTTTGGTAAGTGTGCTTTGGGTAATTGGATATTTTTGCTTATTGAAATTTTTTCCGAAATGGACGTGTTCACTTCTTGGCTTTGGTGCATGTACATTGACCGTAAAATCATCCTTCTTTGATTCTGGATAGTGTTGTGAGCATTTTCTAGTGCTGTCAGTGAAAAAGCTAGAAGACATTTGACTCAGTTTGATGGCCCCAGACATCTCTTGACAAAAGTATATCTCTTGAAACTTTCCTGGTGATCCAACGGTTAAGAATCTGCCTTGCAAGGCCGGGGACATGGGTTAGATTCCTAGTTGGGGAACTTTGACCCCACATGCTGTGAGACAACTAAGCTCATGTGCCACAACTAAGACCTGATGCAGCCCAATAAATAAGTAGATAATTTTTTTTAAGTGCATCTCTTTCGTTTGAGTTGAAAGGCTGCTGCGAGCACTCTGGCCCAACAGCCAGACTGTCAGGGTTCAAATCACCACTTCCTAGCTGGGTGACCTTGGGCTAGTCACTCAGTCACTTGAACGTTCACTTTCCTCCCCTTTTCATCCATAAGATTTTAACCTCACAGGATATCACATGGGAGATGTTTTGGAGGAATAAGACTTGGTGTAGCCTTTGGTAGCTTTCAAGGCACTTTCCCATAGACGACAACTGAGTCTTAAAAATGTCCTTTAAAGCTGAGTCCTAAGATGGTCAGTCCAGGATCATATAGCAAACAGATGGAAGAGCCAGAATGACATGGGGTTGCTTTTTGGCCTGGGAAAGATAAGGTCCCACCACCACTGACAGCTCTGGCGTGCATTCCTGGCAATTTGGGCTTAGTTATGTCTTTGCTCTTGGCTGCACGTGGGGGAGTCCTTTTATAGAAGGTCATGCCAGAGGGGAGAATCTGATTTTGGAAAGGAGAAAAGAATTCCTCCTGCTTATGTCTTGACATTTTCTCGGTTGTGAAAGAAAGAAGTCTACTCATCTTGATTTGGTTTCTTTTTTTCTATTCTGCCTAGTGTCTAAGAAAACTCTTTTGTATTTTCAGCAAGTCTCTGCGACCAGAAAAGATTCCCAATCATGTGTTTGAGATTGATGAGGACTGTGAGAAGGATGAGGTAAAGATGGGGGCAATTGCACTGGCTTCTTCAAGGTCCCTTGTGTTGAGAGAGATTTCTCTGAGAAAAGATGAGGGAAAGAATTGTTTATGAATGATCTGGAGCAAACTTTCAAGCTAATGAGTGGTTTAAAAAAAAAAATTAACATTGTTGTATTTCCAAATGGAGTTTAGGAAAAATAAAGTGAAATGGGCTGTGATGTGTGTATAAAGCCATTTTCCCACCTGTGGGACACACTTATGGAGTTGCTTTTCCTGTACTGGGCATGTGGTGTGGTGATTCATATGGACTCTCCTGCCTGATAGATCCCTCTTGGAACAGAGGACCCAGATGTCTATGACATTTTGAGGTGAAGTTTGACCGCTTACATAATGCAGAAGACTTTCCCACAAGACAGCCCATATGATTCAGTAAATATTGAGTGTCTATTGTATGCATGGCACTGTGGACTTAAAAAATATCCACAACCTAAAAGTTGAGAGTTATGTTTTTATTCAGTCAACATTTTTAGGACTTCGAGCCCGGGGGACAGCATCTCAAGTAACCCTGAAAGAACTGTTCAGTGGAGGCAAGAGGAGGAGCCAGGTTATTTAGAAGTTTTGTGTTGAAGGGCAGGAATTCTGAACATCAAAATATGATTGTTAATTAAAGAAAACCAAGTTAAGGAATTTAGCACTTTTCTATGTTTGGAAAGATGGCTCACTGACATCATTCCTTTGATATGTACCTCCGCTATCTGGAGCCAGTATCCTGAGTTTCCTCAGGGCTTAATGCAGGGAGTGGCTGCAGTCTGATAGCTGCTAGATGGCAGGTATTCTTTCCTTCCTGGGTTGTCTCAGGGCTCACCAGCTCACCATCCTTGGTGGCTGCAATTGCTGTTGACTTTGACATCCTTTGTCTACTGATATGGCAGGCAATATTCCATTTCTCAGCACAGGGCCTTTCATCCTGTTATTAACAATTTCAAGTTTAATCAGGCATCTTCAAGGGGGAGTGGGGGGTACAGGGAGAGAGAGCTTTATGCTTTGCAAAATGGGTCAGGGCCTAGTTCGTGCTCCCCAATTGTTTGATTAGATAATGGGCCAGCTGCTGTTTCACTGATGGTTTTCCCTCTGTTTCAGGATTCGTCATCTTTATGCTCTCAGAAGGGTGGTGTGATCAAACAAGGCTGGCTGCATAAAGCCAATGTAAATAGCACCATCACAGTTACCATGAAGGTAGGAAGTAGTTATTATTATTATTTCATCATTTTAAGGATAGTGCCATGACTGGCCTCTCTGGAAACTATTTCTTTCTAAAAATTTTTTAGCAAGCAAAAAAAAAAAAAATTCTTTAGTGAGAGGATTCTCACAGAAGTATGGAATTGAAGAACTTTGAAACCTTAGATAAATTTAGAAGCATACCTTTTTAAAGAAATATAATTATTATGTTCTGAATCAGGGTGTTTGAAAAGGAGGCTGTCAGTTGAATGAAGAAAATAGCTTTGAAACAAAAAAAGGCATTAAAAATTCCTGTGTGGAAATGAATGTAAATTGAGTAGAATAATAGGGTACTCTTTCTTTAACAAATTTAATTAATTGCTCATTCTATGCCGATCACTATGGGGACAATGTATGGATATCTAAGATGGTATTCCTGGCCTGCAGAAACCTCCAAACTAGATTTTTAAAAGCGTACCAAATTAGCTACTATACCAAGGCTTACCTTAGTCCTGTCAGAAATAAGAGTTTTGTAGTTTGGCCAGAATAGCAACTTTATGCATGGGGTTTGTGCAAGATGAAGTTAGAAACATTGAGAGGGATCAAATTGTGCCATGAATGCCTCAGACATGAAGTTGGCTTTTGTTCAGGAGGTAGTGGAGAGCCATTAAAATCCAAAGGTAAAACTAACAAGCTACTTGAAGATTCTGAGCAGAAAACCAAATTGTTCTCTGATACCAAATATAACTGTTCTTTCGGATATTCAATATCACATCATGTGGTTTGCTGAGGGTGATTCATACTTCCATTAAGTAAAAAAGGTCATTCTATCTTCCACATAACCTGCAAGCAGAAACCATGGATGTCTACCAAGGGAAGACTCAAGTTTTATCTTAATTTAATATTTTGCCTGCTGCTTTCCATTTAGTGGTTATGTCCTGTTCTCATTTTCAAGTGCTGAAAATAAAGAATCTAAGTTGCAGAATACTTCCTATATGTCTCTTGCACCTAAACCTGGGCATTGGCACGTGGTGAGGATAAGAAAATCCATTTATTGATCTGTGCCAGGCACCATATTGAATGTTTCATATTCTGTATCTCTTAATCCTCATGGCAGTCCTAAGATACAGGTAGAATTATTATTCTTGGTTGACACATGTGGAAAGTGAGGCACAAAGAAATTCAGTGATTAACCCAAAGTCATGTAGCTTCAAGTTTTCAGAGGTAGGATCAGAACCTAGGTAGGCAGATGCCTGAGCCTGTGATCTTAATCAGCATGTTGGTGGTGGTCCCTAGCTGAGTGAGTGAGATTCAAGTCTTTATTATATTTCCTATCAGAGTTATCAGGTTCAGAAATATCCATGTGAAGGTGATAATTCTGGGCAATTTCTTAGAAAATGGTTCTATGGTTTTTGATTCCACTCTCCTTCCCTAACTTCTCAAAATATTAAAATGCTTTACCCATACTTAAGCTTTAGTCCAACATTAAGTATGAAAATTTGGATTCCTAAAAGAAGACATCAGGGAGTTAATATCTTTACAGAACCATTCACCACAGGATTCGTTTCAATAGTGAGTTAGTCTAATGACCCTGGGACTTCCCTGGTGGCTCAGATGGTAAAGAATCTGCCTACAATGCAGGAGACCCGGGTTCCATCCCTGGGTTGGGAAGATCCCCTGGAGAAGGAAATGGCAACCCACTCCAATATTCTTGCCTGGAGAATTCCATGGAAAGAGGAGCCTGGTGGGCTATAGTCCATACAGTCCATGGGGTCACAAAGAGTCAGACATGATTGAGTGACTAACACTTCAACTTATAATGACTTTAAATTATAATTTGTTTTACATATAACTTTTTTTTAAAAAAGAAATTCCTCTTTAGTTTTTTCTATTTTGGCCCTGCTGTGTCTTCATTGCAGCATGCAGCTTGGTTGCGGCATACACGCTTCTCTAGTTACAGTGTGGACTCAGTTACGGTATGTGCGCTCTCTAGTTGTGGCATGTGGGTTAATTGCTCTGCAGCATGTGGGATCTTAGTTCCCTGACCAGGGATAGAATTTGCATCCCATGCATTGGAAGGCGAAGTCTCAGCCACTGGACAACTAGGGAAGTCCCAATATTACTTTTTAAGGAGGTTATATATTATAAATGCAAATGCAGTTGTCTGTAAAAGGTGTATGCTTTCAAATTTTCTGTCATAATTCATGAACTACAGATTGATTGATGTGGTAGGCAGAATAAAGCCCCCCGCCCCCTCCCCCCACCAAGACTTAAATTCCCAGTCCCTGGAATCTATAAATGTTCCCTTACATGGCAAAGGGGTGTTTAAAAAAATCACTAATCAGCTAGTAGGGAGATTAGCCTGGATTATCCAATGTAATCATAAGGGTCCTTTTAACTGGAAGACAGAAGCAAAAGAGGAGAGTTAGGGAAAGAGATGTAAGGGTAGAAGTGGAGTCAGAGAGAGATGCTGTGTTGCTGGCTTTGAAGATGGAGGAAGGGCCGAGAAATACGGGCAGCCTCTGGAAGCTGGGAAAGGCAAGGAAGTGGATTGTCCCCTAGAGCCTTCAGAAAGGAGCAGAACTCTGCTCTTACCTTAATTTTAGCCTGGTGAGAGCCATGTCAGATGTCTAACTTTCAGAATTGTGAGATAGTACATTTATGTTGTTTTTAGCCACTAAATTTATTGTAACTTGTTATAATGGAAATAGAAAAGCAGTTCACTCAGTTAGTCAAAGATTGATTGTTTAGCTTTTGTATCATCTCCCCCTGAGGTCTGAAACTCCACTGCTTACAAAGGCCAGGCAGGAACCATAAATTCATGAAGTGGGTCGTGGGTCTGAGGTGACCTGGTGACCATGTGGCCTGGCTGAAGGGGACAGCTGCTGCTTGTTTCCGGCTAATCGTTTCTATGCTGCTGCTGAGCTAGGCTCTTTGCTTCCCCCCTCCCTTTTTTTTTTTTTTTTTTTTTTTTTCCCCCG
>SJYA01004423.1:813435-829665 GCA_006410615.1 Neotragus moschatus
TCTTTTTTTTTTTTTTTTTTTTTTTTTATCCCCAGCTGTTCATATTTTCACCACTTCTTTCTTCTTCTTTTTGGAAAAGTGAGATATAATCCACATAACATAAAAACACCTATTCTTTTCAAAACCTTTACCAAACAGTAAGCAGAGAAAGGAAAAGAAGAGTAAATCAATTTGGTCATATGTGCTACACAGTTCTTTTTAAAAAAATAAATGGGGAATAATTTGAAATATAAAGGCCATAATGAACTTTGGGAATTGTCTCTGGTTATGGATTTCATTTATCCCAGTTCTTCTTTATTATGGATTCTGAGTCTCCATTTTGGATTTCTGAGAGCTGAATATACAACCTATGTTCTTCTGGTTTTTACCTCCTAAAACCATAGCAATAAGTAGTGGATTTACAGATTTTCTCATGGCTAGATTGGTCATGAGAAAAAGGTCCAGCCAGATTCAGTTAAAGGTATCTGAAGGATTTCACCAAGATATTTTTTTCCTATAAAAATTGTGCTTTAACTCTTACTTAGTTTAGCATCGTTGAAATTAGTGGAAACTCGTAGTGTTTACTGTACTCTTTCTCCCTACATAAACAGAGGGCGTATGAGTGTATGGAACAGGCAGCGGGAGAATGGGGCGTGGGTAGCAGTTTTATAGTTGTCGGGCTAAAGGTGGACTGAGGCCAAAGCAGAAGTTCAGGCCAATAAACTGAGATGCGCTGGAGGCCTCAGGTGCATATCCCTAGGTGCCCTGTACACGGTGGGGGATCATACATATCAGGCCTGGATTGGCTCAGGCAGAGGCCAGAAGAACCGAGGTGGAGGGCTAGAGTTTATGAGACACTCTGAAAGCGAAAATTCTATATATTTCCTTCTACTGTGCCAATCTTTGACGTGAAGAATATTAATTCCTCTCCTGAGTGAATGGGAAGATGATTCAGGTATGCTGTTGGTTGAGTCATTTTCCCGATCCTGGTGGTAGTTTGACTTTTGGTACACGCAGAGTCCCCTGTTTGCTAGGAACTCCAGTCCATGCTGGTGACAGGCTTTGGTGGCTTCAATAATGAGCTCACCACCGGGCTAGCACTCGCAGAGTTGAGACCAAAGAACCTTTTCTATCAGAAAATTTGTGTGTTGACAGCCCCTGCAAATTCACAGCAGGCTAACCAGGAAGCTACAGCAGAAGGCTCTAGATATTAATCATGACTCATTGGCAAATAACAGCCTACGGGAGCCATGTGTCTGCCTTCCTATTTTATCTGCATGTCTTTGATGCGCTGTGTCTTGACACTGGCTGGTGGAGCCTTCTGTGGATGACGGGGATTAAAGCAGGGCAGCTGGGTATCTTTTAGAGGGAGGTGAAGTTTACAGATCTTTATTCACTTAAAATTTTTTGGATTTTAAAAGCTAAGCAGAATCAGTCCTTTAGATTGTTTGAAATTATGCACAACCACTTTAAAACTATTTTTATCAACAAGTCTGAGTCTTTTTCCTGGCCATGTTGCCTCTCAGAAATAAGGCCATCTAATAGCCAGGAAGGAAGAAATAGAATCACGTGAGAAGGTAGAAAGGAAAAAAAAAAAAAAAAAAGAAGGAAAGAGGTTTAGAAAAGACCCCACAAAGTCCAGTAGATAAAAGAGAATCAGAAGACTCCTACTTTATAAGGGCTTTTGAGAAAGCAAGCACATGACCTCTAATGCATTATAAATAATGTAGCCCAAGTAATTTGTACATGAGCTGCTTTAGAAAGTTCAGCCTCCCTTGCTAGTTGCCAGACAGTTTTGCAAGAACATTGAGGGCAATGGATGGGCTCTAGGGAAAAAAGTCTCGTGAAAACTGAGCTGAGCTCTTCCTATTGAAAGATTGGAAGACCCCATATTTAGGGAATAAACTTTTGTATTTTCCCCAGTATCCACCTTTCTGCCAGTGAGGTCAGACGGGATATAGTCTGCACCATTTCTACAATTCTCATTTTCCCAGAAGTGCTTGCTGAGCTTCCCTGTTATTGGCTGGGAACTAGCCCCGAGAAACACAGGCTACAGGAGAGCTGCTAATGACATGTGTCCCTCCCCAAGTCACAGTTCTCTGGTGCCTGAGTGTGTCCTTTCATGGAGGCAGATGCTGGCAGCTTGTGGCTCTCCCAGAAGCTCTGTTGGTTGTCTGGGCACAGTGACCACTTGACTCAGCTCATAATTGCTTTTTTCTCAGTGTTCATGTTAAAACAAGACAAGCCTTGTCATAGGTGATTAATTTCCTCAATTTGTACCTTCTAGATCATGAGAACACACCCCACTGCTCCTCTTCAGTTCCTGGGAAAGTTCTGGAGAACAGTTTAAAGACAGCATAGACAATAAATGATCCCTTGGGCAGAAACGCCAGTCATCACGGAAACGTCCGTGCTCTCTTTCCCAAGTAGCTAGCCGCTAGGGACATCTGCTTTTTTCAGCATCTCTCCATATCAGTGAAGGAATTTAGTGTGAACTAGATAGCTCTGATATTGGACATGACCTTCCTGTGGTGTTTAGAACTGTTTTTCCTGAGGGATAGAATGATATGGAATAAGGAAGAATCTGATCTTGACTGTGGTTTTTCATTAAAAAAAAATTTGTTGCAGATTCTTGGCCAACCCTTTGGGACACCCACCTTTAGGCATCTTCTTGGCTCAATTTGGTCACATTCCTCAAGTTCCCTCCTCTCTGTTCTTAGCAATTAAACATTGAAGTGTCTGGGTACGTTATCGGGGTTGCAAGTTCAGTTGCTTGATGTATGACTCAGTTCTGGTGCCCTTTCTTTCTTTTTGTACAAAGCAGAGCCATTTGTTATATATCCAAGAGTCTAGGAGTTCTCACTTATTCTTTCACTGTTACAGGAGGGTTTTTTGCCTTCTGCACTGGGAGAACAACAAACCAAAAGAGGATTTTACCTTAAAAAGCACATATGAAATTAAAATAATTGCTGGGAGGCCAAGGTCACTGTGTTTATTGGAACAGGGACAGAGGGAAGCTTTTATTTTTGATACACTAATACCTTGTATGCTCAAGTCTCCTAGTCCATCTCTCAAAGCTGACAAACAGATTACACTTATTTTAATGGGTAAGGGATTTCTCACTAATTAGTTTTTTTTTAATATTTCTTTTTCTCTCATTCATTGGTGAATGTTTAAAACCATTTATTAGGGGTTTCTTTTTTATTTTTTAAATAATTATTTGACTGCCCTGTGTCTTAGTTGTGGCATGTGGGATCTTTGATCTTTGTTGTGACCTGTAGGATATTTGGTTGTGGCACGTGAACTCTTAGGTGTGGCATGTGGGATCTAAGTCTCTGACCAGGGATCAAACCCAGGCCCTCTGCATTGGGAGCTGAGAGTCTTAGCCACTGGACCACCAGGAAAGTCCCAGAGAAGGCTTCTTGAAGGTGGTGGGGACATCAAGGAAGGGAATCAAGAAGGAGGTGAGCATGGCAGGCAATGTGTACAGGGCAAGTATATTAGGTGAAGTTGGGTAGTCATGGGAAATAGAGTTGATTTGGTCCTCTGCTCTCTCCTTGGGCCTCAGTTTCTCTGCTGCAACATGGAGATGATAATAGTAATTACCACATNATCAAGGAAGGGAATCAAGAAGGAGGTGAGCATGGCAGGCAATGTGTACAGGGCAAGTATATTAGGTGAAGTTGGGTAGTCATGGGAAATAGAGTTGATTTGGTCCTCTGCTCTCTCCTTGGGCCTCAGTTTCTCTGCTGCAACATGGAGATGATAATAGTAATTACCACATAAGGTCATTATGAGGATTTCACTGATATGAGAGAAGCACTTAGTCAGAACTGTAATGTAGTAGGCACTTCACAGATGTTACAGATCGGTTTTATATTATTAATAGGGCTGTGGGAGTGCTTTGAATGTCAGGTCAGGCATGGGAGCCTTACCACCTATGTGGGTAACTGGGGGTCATTGGAAATTTGAGCAGGGCCATGACATGCCCCAAGAAAGACAATAAATTAATTTGTCTCTAGTGAGAAGGGTGGATTGTAGACCCCTCTTTTTAGTCTTTGCTTCAAACTAAATAGTTAAAAAATTTTCCAGGGCCCAGATATGATAGAATTATGTAAGTAAAGCTCTTTTGTTTTTAACCAGTTGTCCAGAGGGTAGACCTATATAGTATATTAAAACCTGGTAGGACTGTAAAATAATATGGTAGAGAGTCATAAGTGATCTATTAGGTTGCCAACCTATGGGTAGGGATGCTTTAGCAGGATGACGTTCCCAACATTCTGGTGTAATTAATGGCAACTCAATTTTCTGATAAGTTATGGGATTTTCTTCCCCATTATTTCTTTCCTCTTTGCTTTGAACAGTTCTCAGACCCAGTGTGTCTCCTATTCTCCTGCTTTCTTTTCCTCGCTGCCTCTTCTTTCCTATTCTGAGAGATGAGTCAGGTAAATTTCCCTCCTCCCAATTTCTACATTGCTCCTGGCCCACCTAACTTGAACAAAGCCTTCAGACCGTCCTTTCTCAGAGCTCCTGGTTCATTGAATTTAACAGTACATAATTACCCTCTAGGGAACACACATAGGTTAAACACCCTTGAGATTTGTTACATAAAATGATAAAAGGCTCTCCGAATTTGAGAATACTAGGTGCTCAAACCTCCCTGCCTTCCATCATTGAATTAACCTGAGTGACAGAAGCCCTTTGTTCCTGCTCCAGAAAGGGTCGTGTGGGGTAAATGTTCAAAAGGTTGTACTCCGAACAGCTCAGGGCCTTCAAGATACTTGGCAGAACCTGATGCCAGAGAATAATCTCCTTTGGCTAACTCTGTTTTGTTCTTCTGGGTGGTCTGGGTGAGCCACTGGTCAGGATTCATGCTTCTCACTGAGTAAAGTGGGGAATTTTCAGCTGTGTTCACCATCTAGGAAACATAATAAAATGGGGGAAGAGGAAGAAGAATATGGGCATTACAGAGAAACACCCTTCTACTGTATGAAACCACTGGAGAATCTGCACTGGTGAATGAATTATTCATTCATTCCTCATTCATTTTGCAAAATTTTATTGTGTTCCAGGCACTGTCACAGTTATTAGGGCTATAGCAGTGGATGAGATGTGGACCTTAATCATTTTAAAAGAGACAGCAAATAGATACATAGATGAATAAGATATATTTGAATAGTGATAATTCTATGAAAAAGATAAAATAAGATGCTGCCACGAGGGCAGGTAGCCACAGAAAGCCTTTCAAAGGAGGTAAGAGTCAAGCAAAGACCTGAAAGAAGCTGTGGATATGTGGGAGAAGAGACTTCAGGCCAAGGGGACATAAAGCGCAAAGGTCCAAAGGATGCTTTTTTGTTTGAGGAACAGCAGGTAAGCCAGTGTAGCTGAATAATTAGAAATAAAGTCCATGAGGTAACCCAAGGCCAGAGCATGCACACCATCCCAGGCTATGGGGAGGATTTCAGGTCTCATTCTAATCTCAGTGGGAAGCTATTGGAAGGTTTGGGCAGGATTCTTTGTCATTGTCCTATGATTGTGATCCTAGTTCTGCCATCGCCTTGCCCCAGTGAACTTGAGTGAGCTCTTAGTCTCTTAGTTTGCCGTTAGGTAATGTGGATAAAGATGCTAATCCCCAAGTGACATTAAAAAAATTAGCTCCTGATTACAAAGAACTTGAGGCCATCAGATGAAAGGTATGATATAGAGTAATTACACTGTTCTATACAGTCATTGTTTTAACAGCTGTCTTCTTTTCAAAATGGGAAAAAAATAACAAGGTAGACCTGCACCCTAAATAGCAACATTAAAAAATGTCATGTTTCTGGGAGTTCCCTCTTGATCCAGTGGCTAAGACTCTGCTTTCCTAATGCAAGGGGTCTGGGTTCAGTCCCTGGTCAGGGGACTAGATCTCACATGCTGCACCTAAGAGTTCATATGCCGTTAACTAGAGATCCTGTATGCAGCAACCAAGACCTGGCACAGCCAAATAAATAAGTATATTTTGTGCTCAGATGCTCAGTCATGTCCAACTCTTTTCAACCCAGTGGACTATAGCCTGCCAGGCTCCTCTGTCCATGGGATTCTCCCAGCATGAATACTGGAGTGGTTTTCCATTACCTCCTGTGGGGGATCTTCCTGACCAAGAGATTGAACTGAGTCTTTTATGTCTTCTGCATTGGCAGGAGGATTCTTTACCACTAGCACCACCTGGAGAACCTCACCTTTATATAAATTTATAAAGTCATGTTTCTGATTTCCCTTTTGATTCCATATGAGAGATTTAACTTATTTGCATAGGACATCATGCGAAATGCCGGGCTGGATGAAGCACAAGCTGGGATCAAGATTGGTGGGAGAAATATCAGTAACCTCAGATATGCAAATGATGCCACCCTAATGGCAGAAAGCGAAGAGGAACTGAAGAGCCTCTTGATGAAAATGAAAGAGGAGAGTGAAAAAGCTGGCTTAAAACTCAACATTCAAAAAATGAAGATTGTGTCATCTGGTCCCATCAGTTCATGGCAAATAGATGGGGAAACAATGGAAACAGTGATAGACTTTATTTTCTTGGGCTCCAAAATCACTGCAGATGGTGACTGCAGTCATGAAATTAAAAGACGCTTACTCCTTGGAAGAAAAGCTATGACATACCTAGACAGCATGTTAAAAAGCAGAGACATTACTTTGCTGACAAAGGTCTGTCTAGTCAAAGATATGCTTTTTCCAGTAGTCATGTGTGGATATGAGAGTCAGAAAGAAAGAAAGCTGAGCACTGAAGAATTGATGCTTTTGAACTACGGTGTTGGAGAAGACTCTTGAGAGTCCCTTGGACTGCAAGAGATCAAACCAGTCAATCCTAAAGGAAATCAGTCCTGAATATTCATTGGAAGGACTGATGCCGAAGCTAAAGCTCCAATACTTTGGCCACCTGATGCAGAGAACTGACTCATTGGTAAAGACCCTGATGCTGGACAAGATTGAAGGCTGGAGGACAAGGGGACGACAGAGGATGAGATGGTTGGATGGTATCACCAAATCAAAGGAAATGAGTTTGTGCAAGCTCTGGGAGTTGGTGGTGGACAGGGAAGCCTGGCATGCAGTCCATGGGGTCGCAGAGTCGGACATGACTGTGTGACTGAACTTAGATTTAAGATATTCCTTTCTTCTTTGAAAAGTATCTTAAAAGCTTCCCAGAAGTTGAAACCCAACATACATCATAAAATATTTGAATGAGAAGAAATCTTAGAGATCTTATGGATCTGTTGTGGGGACAGTCTGATGTCTATAGAAATGATTTTAAGAAACTTCCTTACTGTGCAGACTGTATGCTTTAAGCCTGTGTAGGAAATGACTTGGGGATTGTGGCCCCCAGCTGGGAAGGCAGGTGTGTTATTTGTTCATTTCCAATAAAGTTATATGTAGATAATGAAAAAAAAAAGGGGATTACAGATCATGTAGTCTGATCCCATCACTTTATAACTGAGGAAATGGAGAGAAGGCAAGTCGTGAGGACAGTTGCACTGCTGGGGAGCAGGAGTGCGGGGTGAGACTCAAGACCTGTGATTCCAGGCATCTGCTCTCTTCCTAGATCAGCAAGCTACATTCCTACCTCAGTGTCACATTTAGACATAACTGCAGTGTTACAGGAAGTGATTGACTGTAATTTCAGATCCCTTTCCATCTCTACTGTAATGACCATGCCTTGCTAGTATTGGAAGTGCCTGCTGCCATGAAGCATCTTTGCTTGGTGAAGCAGCTGTACATGAAACAAATTTTGCAGGCTATAATTTGACTCTGTGCCACAACTGATTTGCTGTGTATCTTTATTTCCTCTGGTGCTGGTTAAGGACTCTGCCAGGGGATTCTATAGATTGTACCACTGAGTCTATGAACCTTGAGTTTTAGAGTTGATCATGGTTCAGATTCTAATCTGGTTGTAATTTTTTATGTTAAGGTTTGCCTGGAAAATTTATTTTTATGTTTATCATACATAGTTTTTGTGATAACTTTTAAGAAGTGGTATTCTGTTTATTTGAAATTAGCTCATTGTGTCATTTTAGGTCTTCTGGTTCCATCAATTTAATAACAGATATGAACCATTGTCATAAAAATAAGCAATATATATATATATATACACACACACATATGTAATGACCTTTATGATTAACTTTTTCCTTATATGCGGATCTAGATTTCTTCAGTTACAGTTGCAGTAAACTTAAATGTGGATAAAGTGAGATCACACAGAGACACACACATACTTTGTATACCTTTGTAATACAGTACTATTTACTTGATTGGCATCCAAACTGGTATTTTTCTGCTTGAACTTCTTTCTACTGATTCCATATAGCCCACATAGTCCCTCTCTGAAGTAGATGCTATAAGCATTTACCAGTCGAACCTGTTAGGGTGTTCCTCATACTGGTATATTTTTGTCATTCATTCCGAAATCAATGGTATTTGAACAAGTCAAAAATAACTATAAGCATATGATTTCTTTTTTACAGGTTTTCCTTAAAGGAAATATCCTTTAACGTATTTTTATATTTTGCCTACTCATGCCATAGGGAAATAAATTGTTGATATTTTGGATACTTTGCCAGAAGTTAAGTAGTTTTCAAGAATAATCTTGCCAAATACTACTCTTTCCTTAATTAAAGTTCTTAAAGTAGTCAGAGATCATACTGGATAGTCATATGGATTATTGAAAACAGCAGGCTTAAATCTGAAAACTGACTTCTGTAAGACAAGATGCATAGGAATGCATTTCTTCAATAGGATCAGCAAGAGGCTATTTCCTAGTCTGTCTCCCCATTCCCACCCTGAAATCATTTTAGATCTCTTGTCCTGGAGAATTTTACTATAACAAATGCTAGATGTATCTTGCAGTCTGTGGAGACTTTGAATCAGAGAGCTCTGAATCTTCCTTTCTCCCCTCCTACAGCAGATCCAAGACTCTTTTTAAGGGAGAATAGAGGATCAGCATCTGAGTCTTTGTGACCCCATGGACTGCAGATCACCAGGCTCCTCTGTCCATGGGGATTCTCCAGGCAAGAACACTGGAGTGGATTGCCATGCCCTCCTCTAGGGGATCTTCCCAACCCAGGGATCGAACTCAGTTCTCCAGCCTTGCAGGCAGATGTTTACCAACTGAGCCACCAAGGAAGCCCAAGAAGACTGGAGTGGTCTTCCTGACCCAGTAATCAAACCAGGGTCCCCTGCACTGCAGGTAGATTCATAGCCAGCTGAGCTACCAAGGAAGCCCAGAGGGGCTTCCCAGGTGGTGCTAGTGGTAAAGAACCTGCCTGCCAGTGCAGCAGATGTAAGAGGTGTGGGTTTGATCCCTGGGTGGGAAGATCCCCTGGAGGAAGCACAGCAACCCACTCCAGTATTCTTGCCTGGAGAAATCCCATGGACAGAGGAGCCTAGCGAGCTACAGTCCAGAAGGTCACAAAGAGTTGGGCACAACTGAAGTGACTGAGCATGCACACATGCAGAGGGACAGAATAAATGCATCAGGCTGTCTTCCAGCTCTTCTCCAATTCCTATGTATTTCACTGTGAGTTGTAGCAAGGGTACTCCTTAACTGTTAATCCCTAATTTCAAATGGATGGCCTAATCCCATTGGGCCTTTTAACACAGCTCTCAGCCTACAGGGCTTTCAGCAGCAACTTGTAGCAAGTGGTGGTGCTCAGTGTTTCCCTGTGAGTACTTTCTAAGCTGGACTCTCAGGAATAGGGACCCTGGAGCAGCATAAGTGAGCGCATTAAGGTCTGCAGGTGAGATATAAGTACATGATATAGGGTGTGTGTGTGTGTGTGTGTGTGTGTGTGTGTGTATTACATATATATATATATAATATATATATAAGTGTGTGTATGTATATATATACACATACAACTTGGATTTGTAGTGATGTGAATGAAATAATAAGAATCCAGTTATGGTTTGCAGTTAAACAGGAAAAGGATGCTATAGTGAAATGGAAAGTGATTCATATACATAAATGCTTTATAAACTATAAAGAGTTACAATTTCTCCAGATATTTGGCTGAGAGTTAAACCACTTGACTTCAAGCTCTCCATCTTAAGAAAGTGAAGGTCATGCTAATTGCTAATGACTTCTCCAAGTTGTCTGCAAATTATCCAGATATAATGTCTGTGGCAAACCCATCAAGGTGTTTTGTTCAGATGCCGTGTGTATGTAACAAATGTGTCATTGTTGGTTTTTCCCCCATAGGTGTTCAAGAGACGGTATTTTTACTTAACTCAGCTTCCTGATGGTTCGTATATTCTCAATTCCTATAAAGATGAGAAAAATTCAAAAGAATCTAAAGGTTGCATCTACTTGGATGCTTGCATCGATGTTGTTCAGGTAGGGCTCATGGAGGTAATATTTCTTTCTCTTTCTGGAAGAGGGTTGTTGATCTATTAAGAACCTCAGTATTTTTCTGCCTTAATGAATTGCCTCTCCATCCATCAAAACATGCATACTAGACACTTAGAATCCTCTTCAGAATCCCACTCTCCCTCTGTGCTGCCATTCAAGTGCTTTCCTGGTCCTCTGGAGTCTACTCCAAAGTGCCTCTTGAATCCCTCACCTTCTTTCCATTCTCACTGTCTTCCTCCTGTTCTCTCTTTTATCCTCTTTTGCCTAGAGTCTTATCTTCTGCCTTCTGATGCGTTGTCGTGCTCCACTCCATCTTCCTGAGATATAGATGGGGTCCTTCACTTGTCTGTTCAAAACGTTTTGGCNGATTCATAGCCAGCTGAGCTACCAAGGAAGCCCAGAGGGGCTTCCCAGGTGGTGCTAGTGGTAAAGAACCTGCCTGCCAGTGCAGCAGATGTAAGAGGTGTGGGTTTGATCCCTGGGTGGGAAGATCCCCTGGAGGAAGCACAGCAACCCACTCCAGTATTCTTGCCTGGAGAAATCCCATGGACAGAGGAGCCTAGCGAGCTACAGTCCAGAAGGTCACAAAGAGTTGGGCACAACTGAAGTGACTGAGCATGCACACATGCAGAGGGACAGAATAAATGCATCAGGCTGTCTTCCAGCTCTTCTCCAATTCCTATGTATTTCACTGTGAGTTGTAGCAAGGGTACTCCTTAACTGTTAATCCCTAATTTCAAATGGATGGCCTAATCCCATTGGGCCTTTTAACACAGCTCTCAGCCTACAGGGCTTTCAGCAGCAACTTGTAGCAAGTGGTGGTGCTCAGTGTTTCCCTGTGAGTACTTTCTAAGCTGGACTCTCAGGAATAGGGACCCTGGAGCAGCATAAGTGAGCGCATTAAGGTCTGCAGGTGAGATATAAGTACATGATATAGGGTGTGTGTGTGTGTGTGTGTGTGTGTGTGTGTGTATTACATATATATATATATAATATATATATAAGTGTGTGTATGTATATATATACACATACAACTTGGATTTGTAGTGATGTGAATGAAATAATAAGAATCCAGTTATGGTTTGCAGTTAAACAGGAAAAGGATGCTATAGTGAAATGGAAAGTGATTCATATACATAAATGCTTTATAAACTATAAAGAGTTACAATTTCTCCAGATATTTGGCTGAGAGTTAAACCACTTGACTTCAAGCTCTCCATCTTAAGAAAGTGAAGGTCATGCTAATTGCTAATGACTTCTCCAAGTTGTCTGCAAATTATCCAGATATAATGTCTGTGGCAAACCCATCAAGGTGTTTTGTTCAGATGCCGTGTGTATGTAACAAATGTGTCATTGTTGGTTTTTCCCCCATAGGTGTTCAAGAGACGGTATTTTTACTTAACTCAGCTTCCTGATGGTTCGTATATTCTCAATTCCTATAAAGATGAGAAAAATTCAAAAGAATCTAAAGGTTGCATCTACTTGGATGCTTGCATCGATGTTGTTCAGGTAGGGCTCATGGAGGTAATATTTCTTTCTCTTTCTGGAAGAGGGTTGTTGATCTATTAAGAACCTCAGTATTTTTCTGCCTTAATGAATTGCCTCTCCATCCATCAAAACATGCATACTAGACACTTAGAATCCTCTTCAGAATCCCACTCTCCCTCTGTGCTGCCATTCAAGTGCTTTCCTGGTCCTCTGGAGTCTACTCCAAAGTGCCTCTTGAATCCCTCACCTTCTTTCCATTCTCACTGTCTTCCTCCTGTTCTCTCTTTTATCCTCTTTTGCCTAGAGTCTTATCTTCTGCCTTCTGATGCGTTGTCGTGCTCCACTCCATCTTCCTGAGATATAGATGGGGTCCTTCACTTGTCTGTTCAAAACGTTTTGGCTCTTGATTTACTGTCTTGCAGAGTGAGCTCTAAAGATCCTACCAGGGCATTGCAGGCCCACAGTGATTTGACTTTTCCTACTAACCCCCATTCCCACCCCCAGCATCCCCCTCATACATTCTGTGCTCTCATCACTCCAGGCTAAGCACTCCATAGAGTGTCACACACATGTGCCTTTCTTACATTTGTTCCTCTGCCCAGCACATACTTCCTGTTTGAACCTTATCTTTTAAGACTTGGCTCAAATGGGCCTTGTACCGTGAAACATTTTTTGTTTTCTTCCTCACACTCACTCCCACCAAGTGGAACTATGCTCCAGCTCCCCTGTGCTACCACTGTGCTGGATTCTTCCCATTCCTTTTTCCATTATAGAGACCATGTCATATTCATGTCTAAGCCCCTTATAATAATTAGGAAAGTTGTATATACCGCAGGGGCTTAATACATGTTTGCTGATTTGAGTCACTGAGGGGGCATGTATGTTAGGGTTAGTATGGACAGGGTGGGGAGTAGAGGACAGAGAAGATTAAGTAGGAAGTTGATTGACCAAGCGACAGGAGCCAAGACTACAGAGCCAGCCTGGCCTGGTCGACTAGAAGGGGCACTGCTCTGATCGAGAGGCAGGAGATGTCGGTTCAACACCCCCAACCTACCTGAATCTTATAGTGTACAGAAGTGTAAAGTGTGATTGATAATAGCTCCTCACTTTATTAAGTGAGATTGTCATGAGAAGCAAATGAAAAAAAACACTTTAAAATATAATATACAATGATCTATGTGAATAGAAGTTACCTTCTTTTATATATTGAATTGGCAAAAAGTTCATTTGTTTTTTCCTGTAACATTATAGAAAACGGAACAAACTTTTTGGCCAACCCAATATATATGTGTGACAGCTTTCTTATCTTACTGGAAGGAAGAAGGCACATACAATTCCCAGATTTTCTCAATTAGCTCTAGTACAGTTTGACCTTCCTTTACTGGGGCTCCCAGGCTCTGATTTCTCTTCTATTTATGATTTCCTCCTCCCAAATATTTTCAAATATATAAATCTTTAGGACTCGCTACAGCAGTTTAATAGTTCTTTACTATACTTTGAAGATGAGAAGGAGGGACTTTCTTGGATCCTTCTTGAATAATGACCATGCAGTGGAAAATTATTGATTCATGAACCTTCCTTGAAATTAATGCTGAGGTTTGGGAGTGGGGGACAGTGTGCCATTTCTTTTGTCATGACAGAGAAAGCAGTAATATAAAAATAGGTGTCATTATGTTTGATGAAAGGAAGAGGCTTTTCTTTTCTTGTGTGCTAGGATTCAGTATAGGCCATTTCCATCATTTTTATTGAGAACCACATTTTAATATGAACCAACTACAGTCTTCTTTTATGCTTCTTTCATACTGTGATGAAAATGAATTAAGATAGTGATATTGTATTTTATGGTGTGATTTAAAGCAGCTACCAGATTTATTTCAGGTCACTTTTCAGCTTGTTTTTAAGGGCTACTTTTGGAAATCTATAAATATGCCAGGAAAACTTCCAGCAGGGTGGAAATAGCAAAACATTGGCTTATTTTTTTTGAGTTAGTTTGATTATTTAAATGTGAAGGATGTCAGAAGGCCTTAAATGATAATACCCACTCAACATGTAGGATTTTAGGTCAACTTTGTGCTTATACTTCTGTGTTCAATACTGGTGGTGGTTTGGTTGCTAAGTCGTGTCTGACTTTTGTGACCCCATGGACTGCAGCCCACCAGGCTCCTCTGTCCATGGGATTCTCTAGGTAAGAATACTGGAGTGGGTGCCATTTCCTCCTCCAGTGCTCAATAGTAAGGGGAATAAAAAAGATGTTTGACATGGTCTTTATATCATCTTGGAATTTCTGTTCCTTGTTGGAAGAAGCAATTCTTTCATGAAAGTATTGACATACATATATGCTGAGCTGAAGTAAAAATAAACTAATGAAATCTAATATTAAAAGGGTAACTAAACTAACTGAACACATGCCTTTTCTTTTTTCCCTCCAGTGCCCCAAAATGCGCCGTCATGCTTTTGAACTCAAGATGTTAGATAAGTATAGCCATTATCTGGCTGCTGAAACTGAGCAGGAAATGGAGGAATGGTTGATAACTTTGAAAAAGATTATTCAGATCAATACCGACAGTTTAGTGCAAGAGAAAAAGGAGACGGTGGAAATATCACAAGGTCAGAATTTTTTTTTAATGATTCATTATTGAGGTAAAGCCCTCGTGTTTAATCCATGGGAATGTCCTTTGTGTAGGGTGAATATAGAACTCCTAATCGTGAGGGTTGACCTACTTCTTCATTAAAAGTGACTGTGGAGGTTGATAGGTTTTTCTTTTTTTTTAAGAGTTGATGCTCCATTGGCTCTGAGATATGAAATATAACCAGACTGAAAACAGATAGGGGATTCATGGCAGATTTTCAAAAGTCCATTAAAGTTTTCTCAGTGCTTTCATAATCAAAATTCTTTGTAATAAATCTAGTAGGAGAGGTTGAGGTGGGAGAGAGAGAGATAGTTAGGATAGTCCTCTTAGGTGATTGTTAATGGTCTGCATGGTTTAGAACATCTGCTTTTAATGAATTTTCAGATGATGAAACTAGCAGCCAAGGAAAAGCCGAGAACATCATGGCCAGTTTGGAAAGGAGCATGCATCCGGAACTGATGAAGGTACACCTTTGTTATGGCAACTTACCTTCAAGTGAGACAATGTTAATCCTGCATATTAAGGCTGTAATGCTGGATTCCATTTGGCAATTTATTTCTAAGTTAAAAATCACAACAAATTAGTGAACAGGCAGAGATTACAAAAGATAAGTACACTGCTCAAGTTGGACCTGCTCAGTACCAACTAACAGTTTGGAAAGTGTTATTTTTTTTCCCCTAGGTTCCAAGAAACGCTACTAGACTCTTATGAATATTAATTTTATCTGCTATTTCTTATTAGGTGTATCGTTCTGGTTTAGTCGCTATGTCATGTCTGACTTTTTTAGGACCCCATGGACCGTAGCCCACCAACCTCCTATGGTCTATGGGATTTCTCAGGGAAGAATAATGGAGGGGGTTGCTATTTCCTTCTCCACATTCAGTTTAATTACTATATGTCATTCATATACTAAATATTGTTCACTCAAGGAGCTATTGATACAGATTAAACATAATATTCAGTCTAATGGTTTGTATATGTTAATTTCATATGAAAATCAGAATCTGTATGTGAATGCCTATCTATATGTATAATTTTATCAGAAAAGGATTTTGGTTAACAGACATCATTTGTGTTGATTACTCTGTTCTTTGGTGTTTGAAATGAGCCAGCTTTGAAAGTGTAGAGGTGATTATCATGTCTGTCTTACTAGGTTACATATTTTACTCTGTGGATGCTATACTAGATTAGGAGGTTATACCCTATTTCTCCATTTAAATCCTTGCCAAACCTATTTATATTTTTACTTTATTCCTCCTTCTGAGCTATTAACTTATACCGGTTTAGATGTTACTTTTTTCTGTTTTAAATTTACCATTGTCTTAAGCTTCAGTGTTAATATATTTTCAAAAATTTTGAAACACACTCATGATCCCCTGTAGACTTTAATATGTTCCCTTTGAGTCTTTGTCATTTCAGACAAAGTTTTTTTGTTTTTTCCTAAAGTAATAGAATCAGAATTGTATATAAATTGTATATAATTGTATATAATATAAGAATCATGGTTGCCATTTCCTTCTCTAGAGGATCTTCCCAAACCCAGGGATCGAACCCAGGTCTCGCACATTGTAAGTGGATTCTTTACCACCTGAGCCACCAGGGAAGCCCAAGAATACTGGAGAGGGTAGCCTATTGCTTCTCCAGGGGATTTTTCCGACAGGAATCAAACCAGGGTCAGGGAAGCCCATCCATTACTATATAGTATTACAAACTTTTTTTCCTTGTGATGAAAACTGCTAA
>SJYA01004423.1:838940-852779 GCA_006410615.1 Neotragus moschatus
GTATTTGCTGCCTTACTTCAATGTGTTCAGCTGTCTGATCAACGAAAGAAGTTTGATTGTAGTTTCAGATGTCACGCCATTTATAACCCATATTGGAAGAAAATCAACATTTTTTTAATATCTCTTGTGTGCCAGAATCTTCCACTGATGTCTCATGTAAACATGATTGTCTTGTAAAACATAATTATGACTGGTTTGCAAATCAGGGAGGCTAAGCAAGCTGCCTACCATGGCAAAGCCAGTAGTGGTGAAGGCAGGATTTGAACCTAGGTCTGTTTGAAAGACATCAGGCAACAAAATTAGGCAGAATGCAATTAAATGCTGATATGTATAACACATTGATCACTGAGGAAGGCTTTCTTATCTCTCTTTGCTATTCTTTGGAACTCTGCATTCAAATGGGTATATCTTTCCTTTTCTCCTTTGCTTTTCACGTCTCTTCTTTTCACAGCTATTTGTAAGGCCTCCTCAGACAATCATTTTGCCTTTTTGCATTTCTTTTTCANGTGTTGTTGGAAGAGGGTGTTTGCTATGACCAGTGCATTCTCTTGGCAGAACTCTATTAGCCTTTGCCTCACTTCATTCTGTACTTCTAGGCCAAATTTGCCTATTACTCCAGGTATTTCTTGACTTTCTATTTTTGCATTCCAGTACCCTATAATGAAAAGGACACCATTTTGGGGTGTTAGTTCTAGAAGGTCTTGTAGGTCTTCATAAAACAGTTCAACTTCAACTTCTTCAGCATTACTGGTTAGGGCGTCGACTTAGATTACTGTGATATTGAATGGTTTGCCTTGGAAACGAACAGAGATCATTCTGTCATTTTTGAGATTGCATCCAAGTACTGCATTTCAGACTCTTTTCTTGACTATGGGGGATACTCCATTTCTTCTAAAGGATTCTTGCCCACAGTAGTAGATATAATGGTCATCTGAGTTAAATTCACCCATTCCAGTCCATTTTAGTTCTCTGATTCTTAAAATGTCAACATTCACTCTTACCATCTCCTGTTTGATCACTTCCAATTTGCCTTGATTCATGGACCTAACATTCCAGGTTCCAGGTTCCTATGCAATATTGCTCTTTACAGCATCGGATCTTGCTTCTATCACCAGTCACATCCACAGGTGGGTGTTGTGTTTGCTTTGGCTCCGTCTCTTCATTCTTTCTGGAATTATTTCTCCACTGATCTCCAGTAGCATATTGGGCACCTACTGACCTGGGGAATTCCTCTTTCAGTGTCCTATCTTCTTGCTTTTTCATACTGTTCTTGGGGTTCTCAAGGCAAGAATAACTGAAGTGGTTTGCCATTCCTTTCTCCAGTAGACCACCTTTTGTCAAAACTCTTCACCATGACCCGTCCATCTTGGGTGGCTCTACACAGCATGGCTCATAGTTTCATTGAGTTAAACAAGGGTGTGGTCCATGTGATTAGATTGGTTAGTTTTCTGTGGTTGTGGTTTTCAGTTTGTCTTCTCTCTGATGGAGAAGGATAAGAGGCTCATGGAAGCTTCCTGATGGGAGAGACTGACTGAGGGGGAAATTGGGTCTTGTTCTGATGGGTGGGGCGTCCTCAGTGAATCTTTAATCCAATTTTCTGTTGATGGATGGGGCTGTGTTCCCTCCCTGTTATTTACCTAGGGCCAAACTATGGTGCAGGTAATGAAGATAATGGTGACCTCCTTCAAAAGATCCAATGCATGCTCTGCTGCACTCAGTACCTCCAACCCTGCAGCAGGCCATCGCTGACCCACGCCTCTGCCAGAGTCTCCTGTATTCTCAGGGCAAGTCTGAATCAGATAAATAAAGGACAGATGAATAAAGGACAGAAATGGTATGAACCTAACAGAAGCAGAAGATATTAAGAAGAGGTGGCAAGAATACACCAAAGAACTGTACAAAAACGATCTTCAGGACCCAGATAATCATGATGGTGTGATCGCTCACCTAGAGCAGACATCCTGGAATGCGAAGTCAAGTGGGCCTTAGGAAGCATCACTATGAACAATGCTAGTGGAGGTGATGGAATTCCAGTTGAGTTATTTCAAATCCCGAAAGATGATGCTGTGAAAGTGCTGCACTCAGTATGCCAGCAAATTTGGAAAAGTCAGCAATGGCCACAGGACTGGAAAAGGTCAGTTTTCATTCCAACCTCAAAGAAAGACAATGACATAGAATGCTAAAACAGCCGCACAATTGCCCTCATCTTACTTGCTAGTAAAGTAATGCTCAAAATTCTCCAAGCCAGGCTTCAACAGTACGTGAACTGTGAAATTCCAGATGTTCAAACTGGTTTTAGAAAAGGCAGAGGAACCAGAGATGAAATTGCTAATGTCTATTGGATCATTGAAAAAGCAAGAGAGTTCCAGAAAAACATCTATTTCTGCTTCATTGACTATGCCAAAGCTTTTGACTGTGTGGATCATAATAAACTGTGGAAAATTCTTCAAGAGATGGGAATACCAGACCACCTGACCTGCCTCCTGAAAAATCTGTATGCACATCAGGAAGCAACAGTTAGAACTCGACATGGAACAACAGACTGGTTCCAAATAGAAAAAGGAGTATGTCAAGGCTGTATATTGTCACCTTGTTTGTTTAACTTATATGCAGAGTACATCATGAGAAATGCTGGGCTGGATGAAGCTCGGGCTGGAATCAAGATTTCCGGGAGAAATATCAATACCCTCAAATATGCAGATGACACCACCCTTATGGCAGAAAGTGAAGAAGAACTAAAGAATCTCTTGATGAAAGTGAAAGAGGAGAGTGAAAAAGGTGGGTTAAAAGTCAACATTCAGCAAACTAAGATCATGGCATCTGGTCTCATCACTTCATGGCAAATAGATGGGGAAACTGTGGAAACAGTGTCAGACTTTATTTTTCTGGGCTCCAAAATCACTCCAGATGGTGACTGCAGCCATATAATTAAAAGATGCTTGCTCCTTAGAAAAAAACTTATGACCAACCTAGACAACATATTAAAAAGCAGAGACATCACTTTGCCAACAAAATCCATCTAGTCAAAGCTATGGTTTTTCCAGTAGACATGTGTGGATGTGAGAGTTGGACTATAAAGAAAACCGAGGGCCAAAGAATTGATGCTTTTGAACTGTGGTGTTGGAGAAGACTCTTGAGAGTCCCCTGGACTGCAAGTAGATCCAACCGGTCCATCCTAAAGGAAATCAGTCCTGAGTATTCATTGGAAGGACTGATGCTGAAACTGAAACTCCAATACTTTGGCCACCTGATGTGAAGAAGTGACTCGTTTGAAAAGACCCTGATGCTGGGAAAGATTGAGGGCAGGAGGAGAAGGGGACGACAGAGGATGAGATGGTTGGATGGTAGCACTGACTCATTGGACATGAGTTTGAGTAAACTCCAGGAGTTGGTGATGGGCAAGGAGGCCTGGCGTGCTCTAGTCCATGGGGGTCGCAAAAGACTAGACATGACTGAGCGACTGAACTGAACTGAACTGATGTGTAACACAGTGGGAGTAGAGGGGTTTGAAATGTGAGGAGGCTTCAGGGGTTGAAAGTTGACTTAGAAGATGGCACAGAAGTTGTGGGCCCTCAGGGAGGTTTCAAAGGAGTAGATGAGAGCTGCAGAGGTGAGAATGACTGGAAGTAGCCTCAAATGGCCTGATCATTTTGCAGTCTTTTCCCAGATCCAGTAAAGATATCAGGAAGTGGTCATCTACTTCAAATAGTTGAACATTTCCTTTTGAAGAAGTCTTTTTCTTCAACTTCTTCCGTTTAGGACTAGGATGCAGTACTGTATAGGGAGAGATAGTATTAGCAGATCTGAACACTAATCTGATCTCACTGATTTTTTTTTTTCCCAGCAATATCTTTTTCAGTCTTCGTCTAGGTACTTTATCCGTATGAAGTCATTTATTTTTTCTTAATATTTATTTATTTAGCTGTGCCAGGTCTTAGCATGTGCAATGTGGGGTCTTTAGTTGTTGCAGTTGAACCTGGGCCTCCTTCATTGGGAGTGTGGTGTCTTAGCCACTGGACCACCAGGGAAGTCCTTGTATGAAGTCATTTAATTCTTACCACACCCTAGTAAAGTAGATAGGTCCTATTCCTATCCCCATTTTACAGATGAGGAAACTGAGGCATGGAGCAACCAGGTGACTCATTCAA
This sequence comes from Neotragus moschatus, assembly GCA_006410615.1. NCBI lineage: Eukaryota > Metazoa > Chordata > Mammalia > Artiodactyla > Bovidae > Neotragus > Neotragus moschatus. Next base: position 843,089 of record SJYA01004423.1, read on the forward strand.
GGTCCCAGAGCTACTGTGGTGAGGAACAGGACCTGGATCTGGCTCTAACAGGCCCCAGAGTGCAGCTTCCCCTTCCCACTCCTCCCCTCCTGCTGTTCTGCTTCCCTGTCACCCTAGAGAGGGACATGGAGCTTCCCTGGCATTCGTGGGAAGTGTGAAGACCCCACCGCTACAGCAAGGCTGTTCAAGTGGCAGCAGGATCTATAGGAAGAGGCCACCCACTCCCAGGGCTTGGTAGATGGTGGCGCTTGGGGCTATTCTAGGCTCTCCCCATCTGCTCCTTGGAGAGTCTTTCTCTGTAGTGGCTTCCTGAGGAGCAACAGGTGACCACAGGAAAAGGAAGAAGCTGAGCCCATCGAATAGTTTTACCTTCCTGGCACCAACCAGCTACTGTGACCAGTCGCTTCACTCTCAGCTCCCTGACAGTTCCTTCCCAAGTGCCCGGACAGAGCTCAGTGCCCCGGGTCCCTCAAGATGACCTAGGGTGGAGTTGTGGGGGAGGTGCTGACTCTTGGGAGTCTGTTTGGGTGCTCCCCACTGGGGGTCAGCAGGTGTGAAGCTAGTGAAAAAGGGCACTGCTATCACATGCCCTGCCACACCCTGGGGGGCTAAGCACTGGGAACTGGAGTGGGGACACCTGGCCCGTTTCTTAGAGGGAGGAGGCAGTGACGTGGGTGACAGTCTCCCTGAAGAGAGGCAGGCAATGCCATGCCTCCTTGGTGGGAAAGGAGGGCCTTGTCCTGAAGAGCCAAACTCCCAGGACACCTGGGATTCCAGGGTGTTCTCTAGCCAACCCCCTGTGTTCTGGGGAGTGAGGAAGCTAAGGGGCAAAAGGCAGAGCTGCCTCAGAGAGTGTCCCCTACCTCGGAATCCTGGTTAGTTGAACAGTGAGCATCTCTACGCTTCGGCATTCTCATGTGTCTAAGGTCCCCCATCCCAGAAAGCACTCGGCCCTGTGCCAACCCGCCGAATTTGCTCAGTACAGTGGGGCTGCTAGTGAGAGCAGTAGTCACGGGGATTGCACAGTCAAAGTGGCTTCCTCTGGTCAAATTGTCAAATCCTTTGACACAATCATGTTCGTTTCTGGCATCAGTGTTGGGAAATGGCTGGAGTACTGGACACAGAAGGTGCTCAGTGAATGTTAGTTGCGGCAGTCAGCACCGTTGCTCTTCTTATCCAGCTCTATCAGGTGAGACAATGGGAGCCTGTGTTGATAGGCTGAGCGGCTCTGTAGCCTGGGCTGTGTTGTCTGGAAGCCCTGACGGCAATCGGCACCCACTTACTCACTGCACGAACCTCCCTACGCCTCAGTTTCTTAACCTGTAAGAAGTGTGTATTGTAGTACCTGTGTTTGAGGGTGTTGATGAAGACGAGAAAAAAAAGTGAAAAATGTTAGTGGCTCAATCAAGTCGAATTCTTTGTGACCCCATGGACTGTAGCTTGCCAGGCTCCTATGTCCATGGAATTTCCCCAGGCAAGAATACTGGAGTGGCTTGCCATTCCCTTCTCCAGGGAATCTTCCCAAAGACTAAGGGAGAGGGTGCACAAAAGCTATCTAGCACAGTTATGTGACAATCGGAAGCCTGAGATCGTGCTCAGAAGCACTGTGCAGCATACTTTCTGTGGGTTGCTCCAGCACTCTGCCAGCTGCATCTCATAGCCCAGGCAGCATGCTGCTGGCAGAACCAAAAATCGGGTTCTGTGACCTTGAGATGTTGGTTACTCTGGTAACCACTTACCTAATGTGCAGTACTTCATTGAATCCACTCAAGAAGATTACAAAATAGCAATTCCTCTGGTCATAGCCCATTTCATAGGTGGGAAATCTGAGCTATAGAGAGGATGTGACTTTATCTAAACCCATAAATAGTGGGGCAAGAATTTGAACCCAGGAAACTGGACTCCTTGAGCAACTCTTCACCGCTTTCTTCCATCCTTGCTTGGGAGTCCGCAGGTGACTCAGCCATGACCCAGGACCTTAGACGCCATCTGGATTTGGGGGGATTGCTTAGTGTCCTCTACTCAGTTTTCTCTCCTTTCCTGTCCACCTCACAGACTTCTATCTGCAACAGATGAGCTCATGGGTCTGAAATGCTTTGAAAACTGGAACACACTATCTTAACACAGTTGGTAATGTACCAAGCAGACAAAACAAAACTTGGTAGAGTCCCAACGATGGATTTTTCCATTCGAATTCCCTTGTGTGATGCTCCTTTAAGCAACAGACATCACCACCTAATGGGCTATTTGGAATATATTATATTTGGAAAGAGCTGAGCTGGACATGAGATGGTATAGTTATTCCACATGGAACTTGGTAGCATCTACGTTAGTCCCTGAAACAAAGTGTTTTGGGACACAAGGAGTTTTTGGAGCACCAGAGCTCTTCTGCTGCAGCAAAGGAGTGTTTTCTATAGGATGATTTAGTTTTTATTCTATGCAGAACAGTATTTTCATCCTTCTTGGCTACCTTTAGTACTAGTTAAGGGTGAGTGAATTGCACTGGAGTTACAGGCAGCTACCTTTAAAAATGCATGAACTGTCCCACATCAGAAATGCATGCTATTTTAGCACGTGCTACTTTAAGCCAAACAATACACATTGTATTGATTAGGCCTAAGGATGCACCTCGGAGAAGGCAGTGGCACCCCACTCCAGTACTCTTCCCTGGAAAATCCCATGGACGGAGGAGCCTGGTAGGCTGCAGTCCATGGGGTCGGTAAGAGTCGGACATGACTGAGCGACTTCACTTGCACTTTTCACTTTCATGCATTGGAGAAGGAAATGGCAACCCACTCCAGTGTTCTTGCCTGGAGAATCCCAGGGATGGTGGAGCCTGGTGGGCTGCCATCTTTGGGGTCGCACAGAGTCAGACACGACTGAAGTGACTTAGCAGCAGCAGCAGCAGCAGCAGCAAGGATGCACCTTGCATACACTGCCAAACACAAGAGGCTAAGCAGTCAAGGTGACACCTACACTTTGGGGACTAATAGATGTGAGACTGGTGACAAAATTGAAAATCTGTATTGAAAGGAACATCAATCAGGACCTTTGAAAACTGTATGAATGGTAATGCTATCTCTTTCTAGGGCCCTGGACATGATCCTATGTTGAATATCAATATTCTGTGCCAAACACAGTGCTAGGAATCACTAACCAAGCAAGTGTATACCTGAGATTACATTAAAGAAAAATCTAACAGAAGGAATTTTTTTTCCAGGGAATTTTCTCAGTGACGAATCCACATCCTGAAATTTTCCTAGTTGCGAGAATTGAAAAGGTTCTCCAAGGAAACATCACACACTGCGCAGAACCCTACATCAAAAATTCTGACCCGGCAAAGGTATTTATAAAGATTATAAAGATGATTTGTGAGCATTTCAGCCAACTGCAAAATTTGCCTTTTATTGACACTTTAAATGATACTGTCAATGGTGCCTCTAAAAAGAAAGACAATAACAACAACAAAAAAACCCAACATTCTTTCAGCATGCAATATATTCTAAAAATATTCTGTGCTCTGTGAGTATGCATGTTTAAGCTTGAAAATGACTTTTTTTCCCTTTTCACATGGCAATCTGACTTTTGCTTGTTTATCAAAATCAGAGCTAAAGGCTTTTAGGCAACATATGTTCATTGACACTGTATCCTTGGAAATAGCTACTCTTTCTTTATTCCCAGCCCTGCATATAGCCAAAGATGTCAGAGCAGTGAGGGTAAAAATGACCCAAGTCCTGCAGTTTCCAAATGCCAGACTGTACTCAAATTTACTCCTGTCTCTGATGAAATGAGAAAAGAAAGACAAGATAGTGAGCCATTCATGTAGCTTCAGGGTATTCAATTTGAAGGAGTTTATTCCGAGGTTTTTGCACTTCCTACTTTTTAAACATCACACCTGTCTGTCTTTCCTATAATGTTGGTGTGTGAAGTGGCAGGGATTGTTGGAAGATTGCCCAGAGGAGGGCATGGCAACCCACTCCAGTATTCTTGCCTGGAGAATCCCCATGGACAGAGGAGCCTGGTGGGCCATGGGGTCACAAAGAATCAGACACAATCTTTAAATGGCAACCTTAAAAGTCAGCAACCCAGATAATTCTCCAAGTTTCTGGATCATGAATTCTGAACTTTTGGAAATTATTGATCTAATCCTCTCTCATTTTATAAATGAGAAAAGTCAGGCTCAAAGACGGAAAGCATTCATGGCATAGTTCATTAGCGACAATCCAGCTTCTGAGTATTTATGAGTCAGTCTGTTGTATGTAGCCTTTAGTTGTGGATCAAAATAGTGTTATTAAGTGGGAGATGCTGAGGAGACGAATGACTAATTTGTGGGGGGAAAAGTCTCAACAATATAGATAAAAGCCTTCATCATTCTGTATCCCTAGGGATAGCATAGAGACAGCATTTCACAGCCTGTTTAGACTCTATAGACAGTTTATCCTTTGTCACCTCCCAGTGCCTGTGCAAACAGCAGCTCCTGCCCACGCTAAACTAATTGCATTGATTCTTGATCATTTGGCTTTTATCTTGGGAGTAAAAAGGTCAGCAGTACCCAGAACCAACTTCACCCAAGAATGATAAGTATATGCCTGCTCATGTGTGAAAGGAAGTAGACATTAAAACTGCTTAATTTTTTCATAGTAGCAGTCTTCAGTACAAAATATGCCCTATATCTGTTTTGTTTGTCTTCTGATATCTTGATGAGGGCTCTGTTGATGAGAAAACCCATAACCTTAGGAAATACTTTATCTTGAAAAGTGGGTGGCTGATGGGTGTTGTGTTTTATTTATAACTATTTCTGTATCTTGTTTTCCTAGTTTTTGATGTTTTATATCAGTAAGTTGGGGAAATTATTTTTTCTGGGTGAGTCTCTGATAGTTCAAATCTGAGCCTATCTTTTTATTTCTGACCTTAGACGGCCCAGAAAGTGCACAGGACAGCTAAGCAAGTGTGTAGCCGCCTTGGACAATACAGAATGCCCTTTGCTTGGGCTGCCAGGTTTGTACAAGTATATTTCTGACCCATCTATTCATGCTCCTGTGTGAAGTTGAGGGCTATTGTCCTTGCCAGCAGCATTCAGAAGTCTGTTTCTGACAAACCAGTTATATATTGGGACACTTCGGATGTGTCTCAGTCCATTCAGGCTGCCATAACAAGTTAGACTGGGTGGTTTAAACAACAGACGTTCATTTGTGACAATTTCTGAGGTTAGAAACTTGAGATCAGAGCACATGGATGGGTTCTGATGAGGACTTTTTTCCAGGTTTTAGACAACCAGTTTCTCCCTGTCGTCTCGCATAGTGAAATGAGAGCAGACTATCTCTCTGGCCTCTTATAAGGACACTAATCCTGTTCATAAGGGCTACCTCCTCATGACTGAATCACCTCTCAAAAGCCATCCAAATACCATCACCTTGGGGATTAGATCTCAACATATGAATTTGGGGGTGTAGGGGTAGCGGAGTGACACAAAATTCAGTCTATAGCAGGATGGAAATATTCTTTCTTTTAGAATTTGCTGTGCCTCAAAGACCCTTTCATTTTTTCAAGTGTCTTGCTTCAGGGAAATTTTCTTTGGCTTGGGTTACTGATCTGACTGACACCACTTAATTTTATTGCATTTTAAAACAGAGCTTATTTGCTAAAGTGATGGAATTTTTTTCCAGAAAACCAGAAATTGCAGTGAATTATGTACAATGTGCCCACTATTTTAGAGTTGGCTGGGTTTATGCTTTGAAAAGCCATCATAGAGTAATTCTGAAAAACATACTAAAAACTAGAAGACAAAAAATGTAGTTGCTCAGTGCAAGTGTGTAATTACTTAGTAGATTTTCTTGCTTTCTGATGACAAATTTGGCAACTTCTTCAGGGGTAGTATATTGGGAAGTGTATTAATTGTACCACATATCTGATGGTGGTTTACATGATTTTTCTCTAAATCTTGCCAGTCTACCTACAGTGATGACTGAAACTGTATTCCTCGCTTATATGCCCTTTGAAGCACAAGTTCACTGACTTGTTTATGGTACAGCCTGTACAGCTCACTGGAACTTCTGGGGAAAGGGCACTATGTTCTGAATAATTCAACGAGTTATGTTCAGTGGGTGCTGGGGAGTACCATAAGGGTAGGAGATTTAAGTTCAGTAACTGTTCTATCACTATAATCATTTCACTTGGGAGAGGGTCTCAAAATGTGTTATATGTTGGTAGATGAAAAGGCACCTTGTCCTTATTTTGCCAACTAGTAAGAAATGCTAGCCAAGGATATGTTAAGGGCAAAGAGTAGTGGAAAGTGGTATACTTAGCTGTTCCAGAAGGTGAAACATACTTAGTGATGCTCCAGTGGCTGCTGCTGCTACTATTGGTCAGAAAGTTCGTTCAGGTTTTAAAAACCAGAATGAACTTTTTGGCCAGTCCAATATTTATGTAATTAAGTGCTAACTGTACAAGGTGGGCTTCCCAGGTGGTGCTAGTGGTAAAGAACCTACGTGCCAATGCAGGAGTCATAAGAGACACAGGTTCGATCCCTGGGTCGGGAAGATCCCCTGGAGGAGGAAATGGCAACCCATTCCAGTTTTCTTGCTTGGAGAATCTCACGGACAGAGGAGCCTGGTGGGCTGCAGTCCATAGGGTTTCAAAGAGTCAGACACGACTGACGAGACTTAACACACAGGCACGTACAAGGTAGAGGTCTACATGCTTAATGTATATTTCTTTTAGAGGTACATACTGTTCTCCCCCATCTTGGAGATAAGGAATTTGAGTCACAGAAATGAAAAAATAAATCCTTGCCTAAGTTCACATGGCGTGTGTGTAAGTAGGTCTTAGAACTAACAGGACCTGAATTCAGAGCCCACTCTAGACAGCCATGGCACATGCTCTCCACCTCTTTTTAGGCCACATCAGTAACTGCTTGATGCTAATGTGCTTGTAGAAAAATAAATTATAAAATCTTCAAAGTTAGAACCTTTAATCCCCAGTTCTGATGTGGAATTATGCTGTTTTTCTTCCTTCTTAAATTATTTTGGTTGTTAGCAGCAACAGGAACTGACTCTAAAGGCTTGGCTGGGATATTTAAAAGCTGTGTGATAAACCTCTGTTTACTGAAAATAAACGAGGTATGCTTAGAAGTAGGAATGATAGTTAGTGCCTTTAACCACATTTTTCAGAGGCTCTGCCAGGGGAGATTGTGCTTTTGGCCATAGTTGCTTGCAGTGTGTTGGGTCCTTGTATATTACTTCCTGTTCTGGCAGTAAAATAGCTACTTTGAAAATGAAAGAAGAGGAGGAGGAGGGAATAATTCTCATTCATATTAGAAATTTTATAGATATATTATAAACTATGTAAGTTGACCTTAAAGATCTAATTCAATTTTTATCAACTTGAATATCAACTGAGATATAATTTGTTTGATTAAAATGCACATTTATATGTCCAGCTTGATAAATTTTCACAGATGTATATATTCATATAACTACCACCCCAACCAAGATCTAGAGCATTTCTATCACTCCAGAGAGTTCCTCACATCCCTGTCCAATCAGCCATCCACTCCCAGCCAGGCAACCACTGACCTTACATGACTTTTACCTATTCTGGACTTCATATCAATGGAATCATGCAGTATGTAACCTTGCCTATGGTTTCTTGTTCTCAGCCTGTTTTTGTATTTTATCCATAATGTTGTATCAGTTGTTCATTGAGTAGTATTCCATTGTAAGAATATACCACGACTTGTTTATCCATTTATTTGTTGATGAATATCTGAGTGGTTGCCAGTGTGGGGCTATAACAAATAAATCTGCTGTGAACATTCAAGTACCATGTGGAAATATGCCTAGGAGTTGAATCGCAGGATCAGAGGGTAGGTGTATGCTTAACTTCATGAGAAACTGCCAAATTATTTTCCAAAAGAGTTTCACCATTTTATGTTCCCATCACCACTATTTAATCTTAATTTATCCATACTTTTGAGTTAAAAAAAAACCCTCTATTGCTCTTTTAGGCCCATTTTCAAAGATATTCAAGGCTCTCTGGACCTGGATGGGAGATTTTCTCCTTTGTATAAACAAGATAGTAGCAAGCTTTCCAATGAAGACATTCTCAAGTTGCTCTCGGAATACAAGAAGTAAGTGTTTTAGAGTTACTGCAGTAAATCAATATCATAGATGAATTTTAATTTCTTTGAATGATGAATATGAGTCATATTTGGGAAAAATCAAATGTTGGAGCATTTGGATTTGGAAGCATTTGGAAGTTTAAACGGTAACCAGTGCACTTAGTAATCATATTTTTTGAATATAAAATATTCTTATTTTACATCTAGGCCAGAGAAGACCAAATTGCAGATTATTCCTGGGCAGCTAAACATCACAGTAGAATGTGTTCCTGTGGATTTTTCAAGTAAGAACTTACATATTGCAAATAAACCTAAAAGGCTATGTTTGAATCTCAGGGTTTTTATTTTTTTTTTTAATGTTTATTTATTTCACGGTGCCAGGTCTTAGTTGCAGCACATGACCTCTTAGCTATGGCATGTGGGATCTAGTTCCCTGACTAGTGATCGAACCTGGGCCCCCTGCTTTGAGAGCACTGAACTACCACCAGGGAAGTCCCTGAAGCACAGGTGTTTTATCTTCCTAACATTTTTCTTGAGATTTAAATGGTGTATTTGTTTCATAGGGCTGCTGTAAGAAAATATTACAAACTAGGTGGCTTAAAACAACAAATTTACTCTCTTGTGGTTCTAGAGTCTGGGAGTCAAAATCAGGGCGTCGGCATGGCCATGCTCCCTCTCAGGGCTCTGAGGAAGAATCTCTTCTTCCTAGCTTCTAGTGGCTGTTGGCTAGCCTGGGGATCCTTCGGCTTATAGATGCTTCATTCTGGTCTCTGCCTCTGTCCTCATGGTCTTCTACTAAGAGCACCAGTCATTGGATTTAAGGCCCGCCTTAATCTAGTATATGGGCTTCCCTGGTGGCTCAGACGATAAAGTGTCTGTCTACAGTGCGGGAGACCTGGGTTCAATCCCTGGGTCAGGAAGATCTGGAGAAGGAAATGGTAACCCACTCCAGTACTCTTGCCTGGAAAATCCCATGCACAGAGAAGCCTGGTAGGCTACAGTCCATGGGGTTGCAAAGAGTCAGACGTGACTGAGCGACTTCACTTTAATCTATTATGATCTCATCTTAACTAATTACATCTGCTAAGGATCTATTTCCAAATAAGGTCACATTCTGAGTTTCTAGTGGACATGAATTTTGGTGGGACACTATTCAACCCAGGACACATGGTGAATAGTTAGAGATTAGGAAGTAAATTAAGTTGATTTTTATCAGATGCTGTTTCATGTATAATATATGATGTGAGTGTGTTCCAGTCAGTTTCTGCTCCTTTTGCCTTGGCTGAATTTCATCAGTGAAGGGATCCAAAAGGAGAATTTCATTTCTTGTTTAAAGACAAGAATCTATGATCCCAGGAGAAAAATGGACGGAAGACAGAAAAGACAATTTGCAGGAAATAAAATGAGTGGTAAATAATTGGAAAACATCTAGTCTCAGTAATTATGTCAGTAACATAAATGCAAATATTTCAGCATTGTGGTGTTTTTGTTCATCTATCAAATTTGCAAAAAATAAGCTGTAACTGTCTAATGCCGGCTTAGTTTTGGCCAGGCACCGTCACCCATCTCGAG
>SJYA01004423.1:858878-879800 GCA_006410615.1 Neotragus moschatus
CACTGACTCAGACTGAGTTTCATAGTATCTCTGGGCTTTAAGGATGTGGTTTTGATCCAGTGTTTCAGAAAATCCTTCTGCAAAGTTGAATCCAGGAGAATCCACAACTCTCCAGGAAGAGTAATAAATCAGCCCTCACAACCCAAGAGAATATTACTGTCAAACTGAAACTGACCAGAAAGGCATTTGGAATATATTTAAATGATATCTAGTATTTGACCACTTGACCTGTGATTTAGAAAATTATGTCATTGGAAAAGTATGATGAAACAAAGCTAAAGGTCTGACAGTCCCACTTGACGATGAAAACAAAATGCTCTGTATAATTTTGCTTTCATTTCAGATAAAAATTGAGCTTCCCATTCACCTTCATCAAAAACATCATTTGCTTTTCACTTTTTATCACGTAAGTTGTGAAATTAACACAAAGGGAACAACCAAAAAGCAGGACACCGTTGAAACTCCAGGTACGTGTGTTCTTTATTAGAGAATAGTTGACTTACAATGGTGCATTTGAGTGTACAGCAACTTGATTCACTTGTACATATATATGCGTCTATTCTTTTTTGGATTTTCTTCCCATATGGCTTAAGACAAAGTGTTGAGTAGAATTGCCTGTGCTGTCCAGAAGTCCTTGTTTATAATCCTTTCTATCTATGTATTTATCTATATTTATATCTATGTCTAATCTATCTATAAGTGTGTGTCTTTTAAAATAAAAAAATTAGAGTATAATTGCTTTACAATGTTGTGTTAATTTCTGCTGTACAACAATGTAAATCAGCTATAGATATACATATATCCATGCATTCTTTAAATCTCTCTCTAGAGCTATTCAAAATGGAGTTGTCTTAGGATATAACCTCTTTCATTGAGCTACATTTCTGAGTTAAAATTCCCTTGCTAAAATATAAATTACATGTTCATTTTATCATCATTTCTACTCAACGTCATGTCCAAATGCTTGCCAGTGTGCTTAGACTACTGTAGGCAACATTAATATTGCTCTTCTCAGAGAGAAAACTATATTGTGATGCTATATTTTTGTTATTTCTTTTGTGTGGGACGGTCCAGCAAGCACAATCTTCCAGCTCTACTCATTGAGAAGAGGGAAGTGAGCCCCGAGCCATGGGTATTTCTGAACCCAAGGGAGATTGGAATTCTAGGGAGAAGAGGATAGATTTAACAAAGTTGAATAAGCATTGATAGTGAAGCCCCAGTTGTGGTCTCATTCCTCAAGGCTTTAGATAGACCAATGGGACGCATCCTTGGGAGAATATCACAGGTCCTATGGACATGGCCCATGCCATATCCACTATGTCAGTGTCAGTATGCTTTGGGATTCAAATCCAAGTTAGCCTGTGCCAATCTTTTTCTTTCTTTCTTTCTTTTTAAAACATTTTTAGTGGAGTTTAGTTGCTTTACAATGTTACATTAGTTTCTATTGTACAGCAAAGTGAATCAGCTATATGTATACATATATCCCCTCTTTGTCATCACAGAGCATTGAATAGAGATTCCTGTGCTATATAGTCTATTTTCATTAGTTAATCCATTTTATACAAGGTAGTATGTATATGTCAATCCCAATCTTCCAATTCTTCCCACCACCCCCTCGCACCCTTGGTGTCCATTTGTTTATTCTGTACATCTGTGTCTCTATTTCTGCTTTGCAAATAGATTAATCTATACCATTTTTCTATATTCCACACATATGCATTAATATGTGATATTTGTTTTTCTCTTTTTGACTTACTTCACTCTGTATGACAGCCTCTAGGTCGGTCCATGTCTCTGCAAATGGCACAACTTCATTCCTTTTTATGGCTGAGTAATATTTCTTCGTATATATGTGCCACATCTTTATCCTTTCCTCTGTTGATGGGCATTCAGGCTGCTTCTGTGTCGTTAGCCTGGACCCATCTTAAATTTGTTCATTCACTCGTCAAATATGTCTGCATATCTATTATGTACTACATATTGTAGTAGGTAATATGGAGAGGACTGCTGCTGCTGCTGCTAAGTCACTTCAGTCGTGTCTGACTCTGCGACCCCATAGACGGCAGCCCACCAGGCTCCCCCGTCCCTGGGATTCTCCAGGCAAGAACACTGGAGTGGGTTGCCATTGCCTTCTCCAATGCATGAAAGTGAAAAGTGAAAGGGAAGTCACTGAGTTGTGTCCAGCTCTCAGCGACCCCATGGAGCCTACCAGGCTCCTCCGTCCACGGGAGTTTCCAGGCAAGAGTACTGGAGTGGGGCGCCATTGCCTTCTCCATGGAGAAGACAGTGGAGCATCGAACATAGATCTCATCTTCAGTGAACACATGGTCCAGTGGGGGGAACAAGATCTATGTAGACATTTATAACACAAGATAGAAAGTAGTAGTTACCAATAAAATGGTGCTATGTGATGTCGGAGAAGAGCAAGTTATTCTCTGACATCACATAAAATTATTCAGTTCAACTGGTGGAAGGACAAGTGGCTGGGAGTCAGGGAAGGCTTCCAGGAGGTGATGCTGTTTGGGTGAGGCATTGAAGGGTGGCGTAGAGTTTGATAATGAAGTCATGACGGGAAGGTAGAGCATTCCAGGATGAAGGAATAGCCAGTATAGAGGCAGAGTATTGAGGGGTCTGGACAGGGAACCCCAAATAGTTCCATGCACTGGAGCACAGGGAACTGGGGAGGGAAGCATAGGATGGCAGATTGAAAAGGAAGAGTCAGATGGTGGAAGGCCCTGAATACCAGATTGTGGGCTTGATTTTGTTCTGTTACCAATAGGAAATACTGGAGGGTTATAAACACCAGTAGGAGCTGTTTTGCAGGAAATCCAATCAGGCAGCAATATAATGGGTGAGGTGAGGTGGAGCAGGAAGGAAGGAAACACCAGTTGGGGGGCTATTTCAAGAGTTCAGGAGAGGAAGGGGACCACAGTGGGGCTGTAAGGGGGGGTGGGTGGGGGGCAGGGGGGGNTGGAGCAGGAAGGAAGGAAACACCAGTTGGGGGGCTATTTCAAGAGTTCAGGAGAGGAAGGGGACCACAGTGGGGCTGTAATGGCGGGGGGGTGGGGGGCAGGTGGTGAGGGTGGAGAATAAGACAATTGCAAAGGAATATACTGGGCCTGGCACGTGATTGGCCTCTAGAGAGATGATTCAAAGTTAGCACTGAAGTTTCAAAACTGGCAAGCAGATATTGCCGAGTAGCAGAGTTATGCCTAGGGATGGTGGGCTTTGACTGATGCTGAGTTTGCAATGTTAGTGACACATCTGAGTGATGCCCAGCAGGCAGCAGTACTGAATATTAGGAGAGTCCCTTTGCGGATAGTGGGGTCGTGTTCTAGATCCCCATAGAAACTGTAGTGCATTGCAGGGTAATGCACAAATGCAGTGCATTGCAGGCTGAGAAGAAGTCTAGCAGAATAATGAGACAGTGAGGTATGTGACAGTGTTCCTCCTGAGGAAACAAACAACTGTTGCCTTATCCAGATCCTAGACAGAAGTGGGCAAGATGCTCAGTAGAGCATGAGGTGGTTATTTTCTTGCTACTCATCAGTTTTTAAAATATGTATATTAAAGTTTTTTTGAAGTATTATTGATTTATAATGTTTCAGATGTACAGCAAAGAGACTCAGTTATGCATACATATGTATATATACACACATATCCATTCTTTTTCAGATTCTTTTCCATTGTAGGTTATTACAGGGTATTGGACATAGTTCCCTGTGTGGTATACAGCAGGTGCTAGTTTTAAAAATCTATTTTATATAGAGTCGTGTATATCTGTTAATCCCAAACGCCTCCCCAGCACTCATTACTTTTAACTGTCCATCCTTTAAGTGGTTTCACACCTTTGAGGCAGATGGTGTGTGCTTGATATTGTACCTTTATAGCTTCCAAGCATTTTGGATGAGTTTTGACTAAGAGACACACTTGGCCATGCTCTGATTGATTTGCAGTGCAAAATGTTGCCCACACAGTTCCATAGAGACAGAAAGTAGGTCAGTGGCTGTCCGGGGCTTGAAGAAGAACTAGAATGTGACTTCTGAGGGGTATGGAGTTCCTTTTGGGGGTGATAAAAAGAGTTCTGGAATTAGGTAGTGGCAATAGATGTAGAGCGTTGTGAATATACTAAGAACCATGGAATGGTATAGTTTAAACAGATTAATTGTAAGGCATCTAAATTATATGTCAATAAAAATTTATGTAAGGAAAAAATATCCCTGAAAAACAAGAAATATCTTTTCCTTTTCCTGCTTTCTGGACTGGAAACCTTTTTTCATTTGTCTGATTTTCAGTTTAACTACTTTGACAGAGTCCTTTTGAATGGTTCTTCTGCTCATGTTACTTTCCTCTGCTTTTTCTAAAATAAAAGCTCTGGGTAAAGCGTTTCTGAAGCTGTACTAGTGAAGATGCCCTGCAGGCGTGTTTTGGCGTCTGAGAAAGCCATTCAGTCTATTTGGAGAATGCAACGTATCAGTCTCTTTAAGAATTAAAGCTTTGCCAAATTAGACACGTTCTAACCAGATTTGTGTTGACTTCTGTGTTCACACTGTAAACACACGCACACATGCGTGCGCACACACACACACCCACACACTCACACAAAGAATTTTAAAGCATCAGAAAGCAGTGGCTTTCAAAAGTACTCTCGAGCCAACACCCTCCCTCATATGCCAGAACTCAGTTCAGAGCAATCCTTTTTACAGCTAAGTTATAAACACTTGAAGTCCAGAGTAATCTCTATAATGGAAATACTGACACTACTTGACTTGAGCAACATAGATGGCTCTGGATTTTTTAGCTTAGAACATGATGAGTTTTCTAATAAGAAGCCAAGAGGCTCTTTGGGGTAGAACTGTTAAGAAATGTAGACTGGGGAGGAAAATCTCTCAGTGATTCCAGTTGTAAGTACTGTGCTGTGGCTGTATTCTCCTGCTACCTCTCTTCCTTCTGTAATCAGGAAAACCGCCCAAACAAATACTGCTGTGTATAAATATAGAATGTAACCCTGACTTGTGACCTTCCTTATCCATAGTCCTTTACTTACCCTAGGGTTGCTGGAAGAAATTTTGCAACATGGTGATTGCTGTCTGATTATAGTCTCAGATAGGAGACTGTAAGGGTAGACAAGAGACATCTGAATCTTTTAAAAAATAAGTCTACCGAAATGCTCCCCTAGTATGTCAAGATACTGAAGTGGATGCACTTTAAAAGCTTTCAAGTGTTCTGGTATATCAGCTCACTTTGGTCTTTCAATCACCGTTCTATAGAAGGGCTGGGTGTTATTGTTCCCATTGTTACAGTCAAGGAGGTAGCGTGAATAACCTGTTAGTGGCCAGGCTAGGATTAGGAAGCCATCCAAACTCATTTTTCCCCCCCAGTGCTTGGATGCCCAACACCTGGACTCACATACAAACCCCTGGCAGCATCACCAGCCCTACCCTGCTCCCAAGTGACCAGACATTTGTGTAGCTAATTGCATCTGTGATTTCATTTCTCATGGCTGATTATTGTCTTGGCAGTTGGCTTTGCCTGGGTACCTTTACTGAAGGATGGTAGAATCATCACATTGGAGCAGCAGCTGCCAGTTTCTGCCAATCTTCCCCCAGGCTACATGAATCTGAATGATGCAGAATCCAGAAGGGTAGGAAAATATCTGTATTTGTTGAAGAAATCATGATGAAATGTTATTTTTGCCTTCTTTTAAAAGATGTTATTGAAGTATAGTTGATTTAGTGTCATGTTAATTTCTGCTGTACAGCAGAGTGATTCAGTTTTCCGTATATGATGAAATGTTTAAAAAATAGAATACTGTTGGTGTATTGGATGGCTTAGTGTGGTTGATAGCTACTCAGAGTGTGGTTTGAGGGCTGATGCTGGTCCACAACAAAGATAAGTATGGAAAATGAGTGTTGGGAAGTTTCTATCATAGTTTGACAAAGTAACCTCATGTCAGTTGATTCCAGTAACTTAAAATGGGACTCTGATTTTATGCATGATAAAAAAATTCCTTCATATAGTCATTTTTATTGTCATTAGGAAAAGTATCTAGCTGCAAAGGATGGGAACTTCAAAATGATTTAGGATACATTTATTCTAAAGGCAGATTATTTTCTCCAATAATTCCCTATGTCTGAAACTAGCACATTTGTTTCTGAGAAGAATGTTGAAATACATATATTCCTCATCTGTCCATTACTGTGGTACAAAAACTCACATGTATGTGTTCTGTTCCCAGCAATCGAATGTGGATATTAAGTGGGTAGATGGTGCAAAGCCTTTGTTGAAGATCAAAAGCCACTTGGAGTCTACCATTTACACTCAAGTAAGTTGCATCCCATGAATTTGTCAAAAAAAATTTTTTTGCCACACCGTGTGGCATTTGGGACCCTAGTTCCCCAACCAGGGATCAAACCCATGCTTCCTACTTTGGAAGTGAGGAGTCTTAACCACTGGACCATGAGAGAAGTCCCTGAATTTTGTCAATTTTAATACTTGAATTTTTTTCTTGGTTAAAATAGATTATATTCATTTCTACAGCCTTAGAGAAGTTGTGGCCTGAAACACTTTCTCATTAGTAATAACGCCATTCTTAATAATAGGTCAAATTCTTAAATTCTCCTCAAATGACCAAATCCTTTTATTCCCATTGAGTGATTAGAATCTTCCAAAACTCTGAAAAAATGTGGAGGCTATTATCACCATTTTTAAACCATATATATTTTTTGAGCTGTTTTAGATTTACAGAAAAATTATGAGGATAGTGTAGCTACTTCCCATATGCCCTATACCAAGTTTCCTCTAGTGTTAACATGTAACATGAGTGTGACACCCTTGTTACAACTCTTGAAGCAGTATTGAGACATAATCATTAGCTGAAGTCTGGCCTTTATTCAGATTTCCTTAGTTTTTACCTGTTAGTGCCCCCTTTCAGTTTCAGGATTCTATCCAGGTTAACATGTTACTTTTAGTTGTCACATTCCCTTAGGCTCTTGGCTGTGACAAGTTCTGAGTGTTTCATTGTTTGGGGTGACCTTGTCAGTTTTCAGGACTACTGGTACTTTGCAGATGCCCCTCTGTTGGAATTAGTCTGATGTTTTGCTTATGGTTAGACTGAAGCTGAACACAGAAGTTGGCAGTCAGTGGATCAGGGTTGGCTACTACAGTTTGCTCTTAGACTCAGCATCCTTGAAATTAGAATCAAGTATCTGTGAGACACCTCAAGCACTGTTTGAAAAATCATGGATGGAGAAGGTGAAGTCCACACTCCTTGGTGCAGCCCTCTCAGGTTTCCTTGGCCATTCCATCCTTTCATAGGAAAAGAAACAGGGGCGCAGTCAGGTTAAAAGATTTACCCAAGGTCCCACAGATAATAATTAGAGGAAGCAGGTCAAAATCCAATTTCCATTTTTTTCTCTATAATCCCTTTTGTTAAAATTGGAGGATAATTTCTTTCCATTGTTGTGATAGTTTCTGCTGTACGACAACGTGAATCAGCTATGCATGTCTTCTCAGTTGCTTCAGTTGTGTCCAACTCTTTATGACCCTATGGGCTGTAACCCACCAGGCTCCTCTGTCCATGGGATTCTCCAGGCAAGAATACTGGAATCGGTTGCCATCCCCCATTCCCGGGGATCTTCCCAACCCAGGGATCGAACCCAAGTCTCTCGCGTCTTCTGCATTGTATGTAGGTGGATTGTTCAGCAGTGGTGCCACTTGGGAAGCCTGAATCAGCTATATGTATACATATATCCTCTCCCTCTTGGACCTCCCTCTGCGCCTTCCCCCCCACCCCGGCCCCAACTCTCATCCCTCTAGGTCTTCACAGAGCACAGAGCTGAGGTCCCTGCGCTATATGGCAGCTTCCCACTAGCTAGCTATTTTACACATGATTGTGTATATATGTTAATTCTACTTTCTCAGTTCATCTGGAATTTCTTGATTCTGGTTCCTGAGACAGTCTGTGCTATCCACAGATTCAGTGTCTGTAGATTTCACATAGGACAGTTGGACGCTGGCCACCACAGGGTCAGGTGACTCCCTTTTCTTCACCTGTCAGTTCAGACCTCTCTTCCTGCTTGTTCCATTAAAATATAGAAGTGGCCCAACTTCAGAGATGACATTACTGAAAAAAAGGAAACAAATGTTGGACTAGTTGGGCATAAATGGTGGCCTATCCGGTGCACTGAGATGCATGCTGAATGGGCCTGGTTTGCTGTTTTGTGTGTGGGTTGAGAGGACTCTGGGACTCAAAGAGGAGCATATGTGTTGGTAGCGGTAGATGCCGAGTCAGGTCGTTAGAAGACCTGGGGAAACAGGCTTGTAAGATTCCGGGTGGGAGGACGGGTGGTAGAGGTGGAGAGCCTGTGTTTTGTGGGTAATGAATCACATTTCATATGGCTGTATCCATCTGGATTTCAGGATCTGCATGTGCACAAATTCTTCCAGCATTGCCAGCTGATTCAGTCAGGCTCGAAAGAAGTTCCTGGAGAGCTCATTAAATATTTAAAGGTAAATGAACAGCAGCTTTCTGTGAAAGGTTTGTTTTTCTTGTGTTTTGGTTGCCACATTTTTCATGTGGGGGCCAAGAAAAAAAAATGAACACTTGAAAGTACTTTGGGTTGCAAATCCTCAAGAGAGCACATTCTACTATATCCTTTTCCATCAAGTGGCTGTTTAGAAGCACACAGCAGAAGTGCGGCATTAGGAAGAAAATGTTTTAGCCAGAATTCAACAACATACTTAAAAAAAATCGCATGAAAATGTTTATTTCGGGTCCATAGATTAATTTTTCCAGGTCTTTTCTCATCTCGCTGAGAGCCCAGTAAAGGTAGAGAATGCTGTGGAGAAAAAGGCCAGGAGAAACGGAGTCACTCTTACTTGGAATACAATGTGAAATGGTTCCTGGGTCCGTAGGTGAAAGAGTATCAAAAGGGTCAGCTGATAAGAAGGAACCTAGTTGCTGCATGGTGCATAGGAGTCATAAGAAACGCCATATTTTATCAAAAGCATTGAGAATCCAAGACTCCGTTTATTCCCTAACACATCATAAGACCCAGCTGACAGTAGCTTTTCTCTTGGCTGCTCCTTCAGTAGATTAGCCATGGCCAGTTTGAGGAGTTTTGATTTTAAACGAAGTCCTCTACAGGATTTCCCTTTAGACATATGTTAATAATGGATGATGTGAAATGAACAAAAATACTCATTTCTTTCTGAGAGGTAGTGTGAATGAGGTAACACGTGCATGGGTTCTGGAATCACAAACTGAGATTGTACCCCAGCCCTGTCACTTGTTAGCTCTGTGATTGACCAACTTACTTAACTTGACCAAGCCTTTGTTTTTGCTTCTGTCTCATAAAGATAACAGTAATACCCACTTGTACGGAGATTGTGAGGCCTCAGTGAGACAGGGCATCTGCTGCGTAGTCATTCCACACTTTTTTCCTGAGTACCTCCTGTGGGCCAGGCTGCATTCTAAACATGGGGAGGATACGGGAAGAAAACAGACAATATCCCTATTTTCAAGGAGCTTACTTTGTTGTGGAGACAGATGGACATTAGACACATAAATGAATAAATATATGCAGCTGCAGTCATGGTTCCAGGACCCTCCGTAGATACCAGAGATTCTCAAATCCCTTGCAGTCAGCTCTCCATATCTGCAGATGTGAAATATGTGGAGATGGAGGGTCAACTGTGTATCTTAGGTCAGTTGGTAATAAGTACTATAAAGAAAACCAAAATATAGAGAAGGGGAATAAGGAGTGATAAGGATCTCTTTTTTAGATTGTCAACAAGGAACTCTCCAGTAAAGAGACCTAAAGGAAAGGAGGGTGCCAGCCATGTGGGATTCTGGGCAAGGGCTGGGAACAGCAAGTGCAGAGGCCCCGAGGAGCTTACTTGGTGTTTTCCAGAAACAGGAAGAGTTCCAGTGTGGCTGGCACATGGAAGGATAGGCCGCCCCATTGGAAAAGATAGCTGGGTTACTGGTCCAGTAGGGCTTCATAAGCTATGATGAGATGGGAAGCTGTGAACAAAGGAGTGTGATGTAATGGGACTTTGGTTTTTAAAGAGTCATCCTGCTTACCATACAGAAAATAGATTGTTGGAAAGGTAAAATCAGGCAGGTAGCCGATAAATGGTGGCTTTTATTCTTAATTAGCATTAAGAAGTACAGTAAGTCATCTAATTTCAAGTCCTTATCTTGGGTAATGTCTAGAATCCTGCTCTATATGTGAATGCCTTGTCTGCTCAGATCCTTGGCTTTATTCTTCCACTGGGGAAGCTTTGTAAAAGTTTTAACAAAATTAAATTTCCTGGATTGATATTCTTAGAATGGAGGGGGAAGAAAGGTATTCATATTTGTGTTTTTAAGGGTGTGGAATTTGTTATTTCTGTGACCTGTGCTCGCCCTCTAGTGGCAATGAGTGAAATGCCATGTGATTATAGAAAGCACCAAACTCCTGTATGGAATGTTAGTGCTAAAAGGGATCTTTAGGGATATTTTTTTTACAGATGAGGACACTAAGGCCTGAGGACAGAGATTTGCCAGTGGTTTTTCAGCTGGTTAGTAGGAGATCAGAGCCGAGCATGTCTTTTGATGGGTCTTTTGACTCCTAGCCCCGTGTACTTTTATCAAACCTTGCAATCTCTTGTCCTTGTAAATGACATTGTTTAATCACTTCATCTAACCATCTACATACTGAGCTTATTATGTGTTCAGTATTTTCCTAGATGCTGTGTGGCTTGCAAAGAAGAATAACTTGGGCTATTTTCCATAGGGATCTTATGACCAGTCAGGAGGGGCCCACTTAAGTCAAATGACAATATAAGTCAGTAGTACAAATGATCGTCCAAAGCAATATGTAATTAAATGTCAAATGCATGATACAGGATATAAATGCTCAGAGTTCATAAAACCGTGGAACCACTGAGACTAGAGGGTTCCATCTTTATCCCTTTGATTCCTTTGTTTATTCATTTATTCAGTCGTCCCCCCAATAATTATTGAGTACCTACCATGGGGCCAGATATTGTACTGGATGCTGGGAATATAATTGGAATAATGCAGACAACATACGTACTCATTTGGTGTAGAGGGATTATAAAAAAGTCCCATTATATAGGGATGAGTACTATGAAGAAAATAGAACAAGTTAAATCTTAACGTTCAGAAAACTAAAATCATGGCATCTGGTCCCATCACTTCATGGCAAATAGATGGGGAAACAGTAGAAATAGTGGCTGACTTTATTTTTAGGGGCTCTAAAATGACTGCAGATGGTGATTGCAGCCATGAAATTAAAAGACGCTTACTCCTTGGAAGGAAAGTTATGACCAACCTAGACAGCTTATTAAAAAGCAGAGACATTACTTTGTCAACAAACATTCATCTAGTCAAAGCTATGCTTTTTCCAATAGCCATGTATGGATGTGAGAGTTGGACTATAAAGAAAGCGGAGTGCAGAAGAATTGATGCTTTTGAACTGTGGAGTTGGAGAAGACTCTTGAGAGTTCCTTGGACTGCAAGGAGATCCAACCAGTCCATCCTACAGGAAATCAGTCCTGGGTGTTCAATGGAAGGACTGATGTTGACACTGAAACTCCAGTACTTTGGCCACCTGATGCGAAGAGCTGACTCACTTGAAAAGACCTTGATGTTGGGAAAGATTGAGGGCAGGAGGAGAAGGGGATGACAGAGGATGAGATAGTTAGATGGCATCATCGACTCAATGGACATGGTTTGGGGTGGACTCCGGGAGTTGGTGATAGACAGGGAGGCCTGGCGTGCTGTGCTTCATGGGGTCGCAAAGAGTCGGATGTAACTGAGTGACTGAACTGAATGGGCCCTAATGTGATCAGGATTGCAGTCAAGATGGAGTTGTCAGGGAAGACCTGTCTGAGAAGTTGATGACATTTCAAGCTGGAAAGAACTGATGAGGGGAAGACAGCCATAGATGATAAAACTGTGTAAAAAGGATGACAGACTATTGCAGCAAGTGTAAACACCTTGCAATGGGATATGTGAAAGACAGGGAAAAAAGCAAAGACAGCATAGCTAGAGCACACTGAGCAGCGAGGAGCAGGGGATGGCTCCAGATGAGTAGAGGATGGGGAACCCTTCATAGCTTTTTGTTTGTGGCAGTTGGTTTTGTTTGTAATAGAGGGAAATGATATTGTTGATCTTGCCTTTCAAAAAGAACCCTCTGGCTGCTGGGTAGAGAGTAAATTCTCTGTGTAGAGAGACAGTACTGGTGCAGGAAGACCACTTCTGCAAGGAATGCCCATCTCTCTTTTTTCTACCTGATGTGATCCTACTTAACCTTGAACCTTAGAACCTCCGTCCTCTGAAGTGTGTGACATTCCCTCCTCATTTGCACACACAATTGCTTCTTCTTCTGTGCATTTCCTGTGTATTATTTACTATTTGTGTCACAGTGATTCACTTCCATGTGTTTTCCTTCCATTGTCTGTGAACTGCTTGATGATAGGAACCTCGTCCATTTGATGTGGTTGGCAATCGGAAGTTCATTCAGTATGAAAAGTGAAAAAAGTGAAAGCCGCTCACTCGTGTCCAGCTCTTTGCGACCCTGTGGTCTATACAGTCCATGGAATTCTCCAGGCCAGAATACTGGAGTGGGTAGCAGTTCCCCTCTCCAGTGGAATCTTCCCAACCCAGGTCTCCTGCATTGTAGGTGGATTCTTTACCAGCTGAGCCACAAGGGAAACCCATTCGGTATACCTTTATTCAGTATACCTTTATTGAATGAGTGCATGAATGGCTTCACCGAAGTGGGGGGTGAACTTGACTGGGAAGGGTGGCTAGGACTTTGCTGAAAAAATATGAACAAAGGCACAAAAGAAGGCATGCATTTGACAATTTCAAGGAGCAGAGCAGTCAAGACGCCAGTTTGGCCTCATGAAGAATGGTGAATGTTAAGGCTAAAAATGTAAGTTGGGTTTTAAGTAACTTAGACTTAATAGCCTGGGCCAGGTTTTCTCCAACTTGGCACTATTGACATTTGAGGCCAATAGGATGGGTCTTTGTGGTAAAGGACTGTCCTATGCATTGGAGGGTGCTTAGAAGCACTTCTGGCCTATCCACTAGATGTCAGTAGCACCTCTTCAGTCATGACAACTGAAAATGTCCCTGGACATTGCTGGATGGCCTGGAGGGATGGGGTAGTAAAGGGGTCTCTGGTTGAGAACCACTGCCCTAGCTAATGGAGAGGCATCAAAAAATTTTTTGATAGTGGCAGAAAGTGGCCTGATGTAACCACTACTTGAGGAGGATTGAGTTTTGGAAATGAGAGTTAAATATACTGAGTTTGAGGAGAAACTGTACATAGCCTACTATTAGTGGAAAATTACTGGACTATTTTGGTCATAGGTTCAGTTCAGTTCAGTTCAGTCGCTCAGTCGTGTCTGACTCTTTGCGACCCCATGAATCGCAGCACGCCAGGCCTCCCTGTCCATCACCAACTCCCGGAGTTCACTCAGACTCACGTCCATAGAGTCAGTGATGCCATCCAGCCATCTCATCCTCGGTCGTCCCCTTCTCCTCCTGCCCCCAATCCCTCCCAGCATCAGAGTCTTTTCCAATGAGTCAACTCTTCGCATCAGGTGGCCAAAGTACTGGAGTTTCAGCTTTAACATCATTCCATCCAAACACCCAGGGCTGATCTCCTTCAGAATGTACTGGTTGGATCTCCTTGCAGTCCAAGGGACTCTCAAGAGTCTTCTCCAATACCACAGTTCAAAAGCATCGATTCTTTGGTGCTCAGCCTTCTTCACAGTCCAACTCTCGCATCCATACATGACTACTGGAAAAGGGCTCCAAAATCACTGCAGATGGTGACTGCAACCATGAAATCAACAGACGCTTACTCCTTGGAAGAAAAGTTATGACCAACCTAGATAGCATATTCAAAAGCAGAGATATTACTTTTCCGACTAAAGTCCGTCTGGTCAAGATCATAGGTTATAGTCCTGAAAACAGGGTGATGGCTGTATAGGTAGAAGAGAGAGGACAAAACATTCGGAAAAACCTGAAGGAAAGACTAGAGGTTCCCTGAGCTCAGTTTCCTGCGTTAGGTATCTGATTGAAGAGAAGCTGCCCAGAAATCTAAGAGGTCACTGTTGAGATGAGAGAGGCCTGAAAAGGGAGGGTGAGCATAAGGATGGAAACATGGGGCACTCTGAAAGATGAATATTGTGTTCCTTAGGATACAGACTTGTCTGACCATCTCTGTCTTTCCCAGGCACTAAATATTGAACTGGTAGAGAAGGTGCTCAGTGAGGTGGTTTTTGGTTGGCCAGTTGACTGAGTGAATGAATGGTGAATGAAGGAAGGAGGGAAGGAAGAAGAAAGACATTTTACTTATTGGGTTGGCCAAGAGTTTGTTTGGGTTTCTCCATAAGCTGTATAGAAAAACCCAAACGAGCTCTTTGGCCAACCCGATATTTTGCTGCTTGTATCATTTCTCTGTATACACGGATATATTTCTTCTTTCTGATGTTAATGTGCCAATCAGTAGAGGCAGGGTGTTAGCACTTTGAAGAAATGTACCGTGAGAATGTTAGAATGCAGAACTGCCTCAGTTTGTGGATGGAGCCAGTGTAAAGCCAACCATACATAGAAATACACTTTATTGAATCCCGTTCTCACTGCAAAGTGATGGCCCACTTTCCCTTGTAAAACATACGAATGCTGGAGGCTGGTAGGCCAGTCTCCAGTACCTCCAAACATGCCTGCTCCCCAGCCAGTTGTTGGTTTACCAAGAGTCAGTCACCTTTATTGTAAAACCTGTTGATCCCAGTTATACTTGTTATCTTCAATAGAGTATTTAATATTAAAGGAACTAACAAAATCTGAGTGCTGACATAGAGATGTGTATAAAGTAATTGACAAAGTCCCCTATCCCTGGAAGCATGTGTTTAAAGTGAGCTTATATTCTAGTGAATGTACTTATCATTACTTAATTTTTGGTTGTTTCACCTTTGCAAGTTATATCATACTTTGATTTTCATAACTAATAATGACTTATTTTAGTGTTTGCATGCCATGGAGATCCAAGTCATGATACAGTTTCTACCTGTAATTCTTATGCAACTCTTCCAAGTTCTCACAAACATGACCCATGAAGATGACGTTCCTTTCAACTGCACCATGTGAGTTTGGGTGTTACAATATGAAGAATCAGCTTTTGTTTCCTTTTGCATTTCTTCATTTATCTTCCAAATGAGAACCCCATGGGCAGAAGCCTAATATAACTTTTCTCTAGTTTCTTTCTTCTCGGACTGAGGGACTCACATCCCCAGGGATAGATGGTACCAGAAACCATAGGATAAGTTTTCTGTGTTTTCCTCAACCAAGGGCTCTCAAACTGCTTCATGTTAGAGCAACCTGGGAAGCTTTTAAAAATATCTGTTCCCAGACCATACATCATACTAGTTAAACCTGAATCTCTGAGAGCAGAACTCAGCATTGGTTTTTTTTTTTTTTCTGAAGTTTCCACAATGATGCCCTAATGCAATGGAGTTTGAGAATCATGCCCTTGACCAGTATTGTCAAATAGAACTTTCTTCAGTTATGGAAATGTTCTATACCTGTACTGCCCAATATGGTAGCCATTAGTCATATTTAGCTGTTGAATTCTTGAACTGTGGCTGATGTAACTGAAGATCAGAATTTTTCATAGTAGTTAATTTGTTTACATCACCACTTGTGACTAGCAGCTCTCACATTGGACAGAGTGGCCCTAGGCCATTAGTTTTTACTCCCAAGAATAAGAGTGTTCTTTTTATAGGAAAACAAACAAGGATATATTGTAGAGTAGGATGCAAAATGCACTTAATTTTTGAAAATAAAACAGGGGTTTAAAAAAATTATAAGCTTACTGCTGGGTGTTTCTGGCTTTGCTGCTTCTGCTGTTGCCACAGTGTCTCTGGAGCCTCAGGGTTCAGGCTCCACACACCCACATACTCTTTGCTCTTCTCTGCTATTGGGGTAGTCTGGTTGCTAATTTAAGAAGCATTATTCTAGTCCAGTGGTTCTCAAAAAACGTGATTCCCAGACCAGGAGCAACAATACACCTGGAAGCTTATTAAAAGTGCTAATCAGGGAACTTCACCCCAGACCTAAAAAATCAGAAACTCTGGGAGAGGGGTGAGCACTCTGCCCTCCAGGTGTTGCTGATGCATGCTAAACTTGCAGAACCACTGCTGGCTGCATAACTTTAAAACTTTCAATGAGTCTTAGATTTGCTTCCAATTTTAGTTCATCTCATTATACCTGCTCTGTCTTGCCCTTTCCTTCCCCCCATCTGTTGACATGTTTAACATTTTTTCCTATTCTTTTCCTTTGATTTTTACTAGAGGGGATTTCAATATTTACCTCACTGAAGGCTTTTTACTATATGGTAGCTATGAACATACTTCAAATGCGATTTAGAAAGGAGATGAAAAGAAATGTCTTGGTTGCCAAAATAAAACATCCTCCTTTGGAACCAAGAAATGTATTTTACAAAGCCCTGAACATATTACATGCTGAAATCTTTGTTGGATCCAAACTAAGATGCCATTTAATACTTTCATTATTTAGACAGTATTCGTTATTTTTAAGGGTTAGATATGCTGGTTTTATCTAACAATCAAGCTATAGTGTTTCATTGTGGTCTGACGTGCTGACTTTTGTGAATGTTTTTTCAGGGTTCTCTTACATATCGTATCAAAGTGCCATGAAGAAGGCTTGGATAATTATTTAAGATCCTTCATTAAGGTTTGTGGAGTAAGCTTTCTTTCTGAGCATTTTGTCTTATGAGAGAATTTGGTCTTATGGTTCATTCTCTTTGATTGTAGTATAGCTTCCGACCTGAAAAACCCAGTGCTCCTCAGGCCCAGCTGATACATGAAACTCTTGCAACTACAATGATAGCGATACTGAAACAGTCTGCAGACTTTTTAGCAATAAACAAATTGCTAAAGGTAAGGACACAGAGACATGCTTGCTTGTTGCCCTCCCATTCCAGGCCCAGTCTGTCATCATTTCCTCAAGTGACTCCCTCTTTGCCCAGCACTTTGCCTATGTATGTCCGCTCAAGTTCTCCATAGAAATCCTTCATTCCCTTTGCCCTCCGCACCTACCCTGGCCCTCAGTCAAATGCATAATAGAATTTTGGAGGGTATAGATCTGGACAAGAATGCTGTATTCATCACACCATAGTTCTGTGACCTGGGGCCTGTTAGTTGGCAGTTCTGAGCATCCACTTTCTCATTTCTGAAATACAAGTAAAACATCTAACATGTTGTTTCTGGCACACAGTAGGCACTCACTCAAATGGTGGCTCTTCTTATTGTCATAATTTTTACTATTCCTATTAGTAATGGTGTTAGTCACTCAGTCATGTCCAGCTCTTTGCAACCCCATGGACTGTAGCCCTCCAGGCTGCTCTGTCCATGGGATTCTCCAGGCCAGAAAACTGAAGTGGGTTGCGATTTCCTTCCCCAGGGGATCTTCCCAACCCAGGGATCAAACCTGAGTCTCCTGCATTGCAGGCAGATTCTTTACCATTTGAGCCACCAGGTATCTGCTTGAGACTTCCCTGTACCCTTCAAATTCTACTTACACAAACACCTCTGCTACTTGGGCTGCCCCAGTGTTGTATGAAGGGCAGGGTTGGGTCCCTCACTGGGTGCAGGCTGTAATATGATTCATTGTCCATAGAGAATTTAAAAGCAGTAATAAACTAAAAGTTGGTTTGTTCTTATCCCCACATGTAGGCAAATCAAAACAGTGTCAGTGATAAAATACCCCTCTCCACCAAATATCCTTTGTGCATCACCAGCCAGCCCTGAGGCATACTATTACCTTTTTGCCAGCACAATTTGAAGATATTCTATGGGACTTGGATAGTCAGTAGCAATCACTTTAAAATGTTATTAATGTTCAGAGACAAAATCCATAGTGATTTGTCAGCCTTTTATAAGCTTCTGGGATTTGGGTAATAATTAAAGATTGATTTGTATTTATTTATTTATTTTAGTACTCATGGTTTTTCTTTGAAATTATTGCAAAGTCTATGGCCACATACTTGCTGGAAGAGAATAAAATTAAGGTAAGTAGGCTGAAGAATAATACTTAACATAGACAAAGAAGGCTAATCTTATGGGTAGCCATGACGTGCAAATCCTCTTTTATATTTTAAGGACTCTGTCTGTAGCTTTTTTCAGTTTTTCTTAAAAAACAAACAAACAAAAGTGTTCATATGTTTTATTCTTCCCTGTAGGGTATTTGCCATATTAAGTACATTATCTTTGAAGCTTTCCCTTTGTCTTGTGGCTTTAAAATGTCAATGTCCAAAATATTCATTAGGAAGGAGAACACGTACCAAACACGTATCAAATCAGAAAGAACTATTCTCTTAGAAAGATTGAAGGCATGTACAAAGTTAAAAACATTTTATGTAAAAAAGACAAAAACCAAAATCTCTTTTTATGTAATGCGTGTGTTCCTGGAATATGCTATATATATATACCTTTAGTTGTATTTTCAAACTCCTTCAGAAGTACAGAGATATTTTAGGCATAGACATTGAAAGCTAAGACCTTGTGAAGTAAAAAATAATCACTTCATATTTACATTTTTATTAATATTTCCACAGAACAGGTTTACTGAAATTAAGATGCATGGATACATGTATACTTTGTGTGTCAGGAAAAAGACCGAATGAAAAACAGATATGTCTGTATCTCAGGAGCATGATTCCAAAGTTGGGTCAGAATGACCTACTCTTGTTCATGATTTCAGTCAATTATAGTATTACAGGTCCAGAAAGGTATTGTAATGATCTAAAGTATATATTTAACTAGCCATGTCTTTTTTAATTTGGGAGAAAAAGTATACTCCAGTTAAAAACACATTTATATACTGTATGTATTTGAAAATAAAACACTGATTTAGACCTATCACAACTCTTTTTTTTTTCTTTGCCAATTTAATTGAAGCTTCCAAGAGGCCAGAGGTTTTCTGAGGCATATCATCATGTCTTACATTCACTGCTTCTTGCAATAATTCCCCACGTGACTATTCGCTATGCAGAGATTCCAGATGAGTCCAGAAATGTCAATTATAGTTTGGCTAGCTTCTTGAAGGTGAGTTAAAGGCATCCAGAACATGGTAAGGAATTATTCTTCACCAGTATGGTCTTTAAAGCCAAAGGAAAGCAATTACCCACTTTCTAGAGACTTGGCTGGGCTGCTGGAGGAACTACTGATTGAATTAATCATCAGTGCAATTAAATAGCCATGTTTGATTCCCCACCGCGAATGGCTTATTGATTAAATCAGAGGTCCCACACAGGAGCCTTAGCCAGGAGGAACATGTTGCTGCTTTTGCATGCTGTTTTTCAAATATATTCATTTGAATGCCTTTCAGTTCAGTTCAGTCGCTCAGTCGTGTCCGACTCTTTGCGACCCCATGAACCGCAGCACGCCAGGCCTCCCTGTCCATCACCACCTCCCAGAGTCTACCCGAACCGATGTCCATTGTGTCAGTAATGCCATCCAACTACCTCATCCTCTGTCGTCTCCTTCTCTTCCTGCCCCCAGTCTTTCCCAGCATCAGGGTCTTTTCAAATGAGTCAGCTCTCCGCATGAGGTGGCCAAAGTATTAGAGTTTCAGCTTCAGCATCAGTCCCTCCAATGAACACCCAGACTGATCTCCTTTAGGATGGACTGGTTGGATCTCCTTGCAGACTAAGGCACTCTCAAGAGTCTCCTCCAACACCACAGTTCAAAAGCATCAGTTCTTTGGCACTCAGCTTTCTTTATAGTCCAACTCTTACATCAATATATGACTACTGGAAAAAACANGTTGTTCCATGTCCAGTTCTAACTGTTGCTTCCTGACATGCATACAGATTTCTTAAGAGGCAGGTCAGGTGGCCTGGTATTCCCATCTCTCTCAGAATTTTCCACAGTTTATTGTGATCCACACAGTCATACTTGTTGCTAATACATGTAAATGAAAATTGCTAATTTATGTCAGTAAGATTATTTTGAGACATACCACAAACTGTTACACTTATGAAAGATAGAACATTTCTCGCTGCTCTGTTTTGTCATTCTCTGTATGTACTGGGCAATGCTGGAATGCAATCGTTCTAGAAAGTGGGTAATAGCAATATTTGATTTATTGCAGAGAAGGAGCCTAGATTTGTAATGCACTTAGTTCTTACTTCTTTCCACTTCCCATCTTCTCAGAGCCTTTCATCATGTCTCAACCTTATTTTAAAAACCTTGCAGTCAATAATCTAGCCAAGCAATTTAAAAATCTAACATAGCCCTGTTTTTAATTAAAAATTCACACTAGGTTTCAGATATCCAGAGTGTGATTTTCTAAGGTAAGACCTCTCTGCCAGAACTAAAATAAAGTTTTAACACTATTACATGAGCCCTTTTGTGTATTAAAAACCAACCACATATCTTTTCAAAGTAAAGGTGAGACTATCTGAAATATAAGATCTCAGTTTCTTTTATGGAGTTAAAACTTGAAATTTGCTATGTTAGGGAGCAGAACATAGTTGATTTAATAGCAATATTGACCTCATTACAAGTCAACAAACATTTGTCTGTCTCCCATGTGAGCATCCAAAGATGAGAGAGGCTGTCTCTGTAATTATATTCCAGTACATATACATGATAAAGTGTGATGACTATTATACTGAAGATATAAACAACAAAATACAATAGGAGAACAAGAAAGGGAGGGATTATGACCAGGTAGTATGAACAGAGACTAGAAGAACAGTTCCCAAGACAGGGATGAGCGTGTTGTAGGTAGAGGATTCATGAGCAGAGATGAGATATGCGTGTCCAAGAATTGTTTGGGGATGAGCAGGAAAGTCATTGTGTAGAATTTAG
>SJYA01004423.1:881967-894172 GCA_006410615.1 Neotragus moschatus
GACCCTAATGGATAGAGGATTTGTTTTCAATTTGATAAATGACTATATATCTGGATTCAGCCCCAAAGATCCTAAGGTAAGTTACAAGGGCATAACTATAGTGGGTGTCAAACATTAGAGTGTGAAACCAAGGGTGACATGTATTCTCCTCTGGAGGATTTGGAGCTGCTGTTTTCTTATAGGTACTTTGAGTGTAGTTGTACCTCAAAGCAGAGAGTAATGGATAGGGTTTTGAGGGTCCCATATAGTCATAGTCATGGCTGAGATTCAGTACAGTGACACAGTAAGGATGCTCAGCTGGATTAATAAGGGGGAAAGACATTAAGTGGAGTCCTTGGCAATCTACATGCATGCTTCCTGAGCACCCTCCCTCCTGTTAAGGGGCACGCAGAGCACATCCTCTCTCCAGCAGTGAAAATTGAGCCACATTATGTGCAATATTTCTCTTTAGGGAAGGCTGTTGGAGACTCAGAACTTAGGATTTTTATTGGGGCTAGTTATGTGTTGGAGGCTGGTCATAATTCTAGAGTCCTGGAAAGGAAAGACAGGGAAGCAGATGTTCACCATAAATCACATCGTTTGCATGGTGCCGAACAAGCTGGCAAAGAAGGCACAACCTTCCCTTGTAGGGAACGTGGGTATCAAGATAAAATTTCCCACACCACAAAAAAGAAAATCACATGCCAATATCTTTGAGGAACAGGCAAAAATCCTCAACAAAATATTAGCAAATTGAATACAATAATACATTAAAACTATGACACAACATGGTCAAGTTGAATTTATTTCAGGGATACAATGATGGTTCATCATCCATAAATCAATGTGATTTATCACATTAATGAAGGATGAAAATAATACAGTCATCTTAATAGATATAATGCATGTGTTCCTAGAATATGCTGTATTCCTTTAGTTGTATTTTCAAACTCCTTCAGAAGTACAAAGAAATTTAGATGCTTAAAGCACTTTTGACAAAATTTGACATCCATTTATGATGAGAGACTCTCTCAACAGTGAGTCTAGAGGGAACATACCTCAACATAATAAAGTCCATGTATGATAAACCCATAGCTAGCATCATACTCAACAGTGAAAAACTGAGCTCTTTTCCTCTAAGATCAGGAATAAGACAAGCATGCCTACTCTCACCACTTTTATTCAACATAGTATTAGAAGTGCTAGCCACTGAAATTAGTCAAGAAAAAGAATGAGAGGGCATTCAAATTGGAAAGGAGGAAGTAAAACTTTGACTAGTTGCGGATGATGGGGTAATATATACTGA
The DNA here is from genome assembly GCA_006410615.1 of Neotragus moschatus. Classification (NCBI taxonomy): domain Eukaryota; kingdom Metazoa; phylum Chordata; class Mammalia; order Artiodactyla; family Bovidae; genus Neotragus; species Neotragus moschatus. The sequence continues at coordinate 883,253 of SJYA01004423.1, forward strand.
AAGCCCTAAAGACTACACCAAAACTCTGTTCAAACTAATAAATGAATTCAGTAATGTTGTATGATACAAAATCAGCATACAGAAGTCTGTGACATTTCTAAATACTATAAACAAACTATCAACAAGACTAAGAAAACAATTCCATTTACAATTGCATCCAAAAGAATAAAATACCTAGGAATAAATTTAACCAAGGAGGTGAAAGACCTGTACACTGAAACTATAAGACATTGATGAAAGAAACTGAAGAAGTCACAAATAAATGGAAATATTCCATATTCATGGATTGGAAGAATTAATATTGTTAAAATGCTCATACTACCCAAAGTGGTTTACAGATTCAGTGTATTCTCTATCAAAATTCCAGTGGCATATTTCACAGAGCTATTAATAGAACAAATAATTCTAAAATTGGAATAAAACCACGAAAGATGCTGAATAGCTGAAAATAGGAAGAACAAAACTAGCGGTTTCATGCTCACTGATTTCAAACTATACTAAAGATATATTAATCAAGACAACATGGTACTGGCCTAAAAACAGATACACAGGTCAACAGAACAAAACTGAGAACCCAGAGATATACCTACACATACACATTTGCTTAGTCGCTCACTTGTGTCTGACTTTTTGCAACCCCATGGATTGCAGCCCCCCAGGATCCTCTGTCCATGGGCATTCCCCAGGCAAAAATACTAGAGTGGGTTGCCATGCCCTCCTCCAGAGGATCTTCTCAACCCAGGGATCGAACCCAGGTCTCCTGCATTGTAGGCAGATTTTTTACCATCTAAGCCACCGGGAAAGCCATACCCACACATGTACAACAAAGGAGCAAAGAACATACAATGGAGGAAAAGTCTCTTCAATAAATGATGTTGGGAAAACTGGATAGCCATATGCAAAAGAATGAAACTACACCATTATCTTACATCATAAAGAAAACTTACCTCAAAATGCAGTAAAGACTTGAATGTAAGACCTGAAATCATAAAATTTCTAGAAGAAAATGTAGGCAGTAGCCTCACTGACATCCATCTTAGAGGTGTTTTTGTGGATCTGATTCCAAAGGCAAGGGAAATAAAAGCAAAAATAAGCAAATGGGACTACATCAAACCAAAAATCTTCCACACAGTTATGGAAATCATCAAAAGGAAAGGACAGCCTACTGAATAGGAGAAGATATTTGCAAATCATATATCCATCATGGAGTAATACAACTCAACAACAACAAAAACCACCTGATTTTAAAATGGGAAGAAGATCTGAATAGATGTTTTTCTAAAGAAGACATAAAGATGGCCAACAGCACTTGGAAAGATGTTCAAAATCACTGATCATTAGGGAAATGCAAATCAAAACCACAATGAGATAGCACCTTACAAACTGTTAGAGTAGCTATTATTGAAAAGAAGAAAGAAATGTTGGAGAGGATGTGGAGAAATTGGAACCTTTGTACACTGTAGGACTGTTAATTGGCGCAGCCACAATGGAAAACAGTATGGAGATTCCTGAAAAATTAAGAATAGAACTACTATATGACTCAACTTTCCCACTTCTGGGCATCTATTCAAAGAACATGAAAACACTAATTGAAAATTATATGCACCCCTATGTTTATTTTACTGTGGCATTATTTATAGTAGCCAAGATATAGAAGTAACCTAAATGTCCATCAGTGGATATATGTATAACAGAATACTACTCAGATGTAAAAAGAATGGAATCCTGCCATTTTACAACGTGGCCAGACCTTAAAGGTATTATGCTAAGTGAAATAACTCAGACAAATACCATATGATTTCACTCATATGTGGAGTCTAAAGAAAGAAGTGAATGAAGAAAACAAACTCACTGATACCGAGAACAGATTAGTGGTTACCAGAGGGGAAGAGTTTGGCGGTGGGGAGGTAGGCGCAATGGTGAAGAAGGTGTGAACTGTTCAGTGATGATGGATGGTGACTAGGCTTGTGGTGATCACGTTGTAGTGTATACAGATGTCAAATTATGATATTGTGTATCTGAAACTTACATAATTAAAAAAAATCCAATTTCCCAATTGCCAACCAATGACCAGCCTTACAAGCAGGCCTTTTTAAGGAGAGCAGTCTTGAGCCTGCATTGTTGACTCTTTACTGCACAGGTCACATTTCAAGGTATACCTAAAATACTAAACACTTCTGTTTTGAAAATTAATACTCTGTATTTATTTTAGAATGTGCATGCTCAGTTGCTCAGTGATGTCCAACTCTTTGAGATCCTATGAACTATAGCCCACCAGGCTCCTCTGTCCATGGGATTCTCCAGACAAGAATACTGAAGTGGGTTGCCATTTCCTCCTCCAGGGGATCTTCCCAATCCAGGGATCAAACCCACTTCTCTTGTGTCTCCTGCACTGGCAGGCGGGTTCTTTACCACTAGTGCCACCTGGAAAGCCCATTAAAATTTAATATTTTAAATTATTAAAATAGTAAATGCCTATTATATAGGAGTTCATGTATAATTTCTTTGTGCTTAGGTTCTGGCTGAATACAAGTTTGAATTTCTGCAAACAATTTGCAATCATGAACATTACATTCCTCTGAATTTGCCAATGGCTTTTGCCAAACCTAAACTTCAGCGAGTTCAAGGTATGTATTTGTGTTTTCCATCATTTGGAATTGTGTTTTCATTTTTTTTGCTAGCGCTAGTATAGTGTAATGTTTTCTAGTTAAACCAGTGATTCTAGAGGTAATCTCAGAATTGTTACTATCTGAAGAACATTAACAGTTCGTTAATGGTACTCTGCATTTCCTTCGTAGTGTCAGTGGTAGTATTCGTAGTGTGAAGAAATTTGGTGTGTTACATAGATTGCTGCTTAAACACAGACATCAGATACAAATAAAATTGCTCTCTGTAGTACTGTTTGGATTCTTATATGAGACTGAATTTTGAAAAAAGTATATAAATGCATTTCTGCTGAATGGAACCTCAGAAGAGAATTATAAAAGCAGAATAAAATAGTTATATGTATGTATGAAATTTATGAAATGCCAAATGCCTTCAATTATCTCCATTGCTAGTTTTATTGACTGCTTTGTTGTGTAGCACTATTCTTATGTTACTATGTTTTTTATTTGTCCCTTTTCTTTTCATATATTAATTAGATTTTTTTTCATTTGCGGTGGACCGTTTGACTTCAGTAGGTAGGTTTAACTCGGTTCACTCTAAAGTAGTTTGCTGTTTTTAAAAACAATTGATTTCATGAATGGCTAAGATGGATGGGGGCCTTGTTTGCTTTTCAGATCCTCCCTAGCCAAGATGAGGCTTTGTTTAATGCATCCAGAAAACCTAGGAGGCAGTGTATTTGATAACTCTGAAAGCCAGCTTGAGTAATATTCCAGTGTATATATGCACACTATTGATACTATGTATAAAATAGATAACTAATGAGAAGCTACTGAATAGCTCAGGGAACACTGCTCAGTGCTCTGTGGCAACCTAAATGGGAAGGAAATCCAAAACAGAGGGGATTATATGTATAGCTGATTCACTTTGGTGTATAGTAGAAACTAACACAACATTGTAAAGCAACCGATGCTCCAATAAAATTATTTTTTTGAATAAAGGGAAAAAAATAAGCATCAATGTTGATTGCTAGAGGAATCAACTTTAAAACACTATCCTCAGAAAACATGTTTTGGCCCACATCAGCTTGGGGATTGATGGGTATATATTTTTTAAGTGTATGTCATCTCTCCCAAGCTTGCCTCCCTTCTCTCTGACCCTGTTTAATGACTTCTTGGCCACCGTTTTTGAAGGGGTGGATGAAACTACCTTATTGGTTTTATTCAAATCCCTCAAGTGAAAAAACCTTACTGCCATTGTATAGTTGACCCAGATAAGGCAACCTGAGTTAGTCTGTACTGACCCTTGTGCATAGAAAGTGATTGTTATTCACAAAAGACCGTGACCAATGGCAGAAAGAAGATCAGCTGTCTTGGTCTCTCGGGGAGTAGAGACCACTGTTGAGCAGTGGTTTTAGTGACTGAATGGCTGCCAGTGAAAATGGAGAAAAATATTAAGAAATCCAACCACCCCTATTGAACCATTCCCTGATTATAACAGAGTCTGAGCATGTGTAGCTCAGATACTTCCCCCATCATTTATTGATAGCTTGAGGAATTCAGGGAAAGGAAGGGGTGAGGATTTAGGATTAAATCTGATTTAGCATTTATTAAATCCTGGTTGAATATATAGCATCCTATTAAGTTTTAAAGAGACTAGAAAAGAAACAGAAAACATAGCCTTCAGCTTTGTGGTCTCACTAAAATTAAAGGGTAGGGGAAAGGAAATAGAGATAGCAGAAGTTTCCTGTAGAAATGTCTGTACTTGGTCACAATTCCTTCTGAGTAGTTATAAGGCAAGTCCCAACCAGGATATTAGCAGCTGGGATTTAAAGTGGATGGAGGATCTAAAAGGAAGTGAAGAAAATAGCTGGAAGTGGTAATTTTATGAAATAAAGATTTGTATTTGTGTAATGAATTTGAGTGAGATGAGGATGTTTTTCTTACCATTCTTGTACCCCATTGTATTGGGGCCAATATGTAACATTTAGTAAAACATTCGATGGTTTATACTGTTATAATGATGCAGGTGTCTAGTTTCTCTTTCTGCTTCACAAATATAAACAGATGAGTGAATCAAGTGTTGTTTAGAATTACTCCATTTTTTAGTTGTAACTAAATCTCTTCAGATAGGAAGAAATGTGTTAAAACTTGCCAAATCTAGTATTCTCTCATTCTAGGTTTTATCCTAAGATTTGAAAAGCATCTAGAAAAAAAAAGAATTCTAGGAACTACTTTACCAACTGAAATTGTCATTAAGGCTATCATCTGGCCCCAGTGATGAGTGCTTGTATCTTGTAAAATTTTGCATGCTTATTCTATATGATAAAATAATTGTTCATATTTATTTACAATAAAATATAGCTCTTGCTAGCATGATCACATATTACTAAGCAATATAGTACTTTAATGTTAAAGTGATTTTTGAATATTTTTATAAATGAGTTTTAAATTTCATTGTACTGCAGATTCAAATCTTGAATACAGTTTATCAGATGAGTATTGCAAGCATCACTTCTTGGTTGGTCTGCTTCTGAGGGAAACCTCCATTGCTCTTCAAGACAATTATGAGATCAGATATACAGCTATCTCTGTCATAAAGAATCTTTTGATAAAACATGCATTTGACACTAGATACCAGCACAAGGTAAGGATGTTTGTATCATCACCAGTATCACGTTAGCTAGTTTTTGTAAGATTTTACATTGAAGATGAAGTTTTCAGTATGAAAAATAACATGAGCATTGAGTAATTTATTTTTACAAATAATGCTTTGTTTCCATTTCAAATGATTATTGTTGTTTAGTCACTAAGTTGCCAGGCTCCTGTCCGTGGGATTTCCCAGGCAAAAATACTGTAGTGAGTTGCCATTTCCTTCTCCAGGGGATCTTCCCCACCCAGAGATTGAACCCACATCTCCTGCATTGGCAGGCAGATTCTTTACTGCAGAACTGTCAGGAAAGCCCTTAGGTTTTAAAAATACTGTTCACTTAACTGTTGAAGAAAAAAACACTGGTTTTTCAAATCATGTCTAAAGAACAACATAACTCCTTCATAATTTCTTACAACTGATTAGAATTTTTTTAAAAAAAACATGGTTATAGCCCTGTGTATACTTTTAAATACCCATATATCCTTAAATATATCTCCCTAAATAAATGCTATTATTATTAAGTGATTAATAATAAGACATATTAAGTATGTCAAATATAAAACATATAATATGAAGATTATCTTCTTACTGAAAAAAAATATATGCATGGCTATAAGTCTTATATATACTACACAGTGTCTTATATATACTACACATCTTATATACAAATCTTATATATACTACACATGTGAAGATCACAGCTATAGCCACTATTTGCTACACCTTTAACATATATGAAGATAAAGGGTATATTCAAATCTTATTAAACTGTATGGGTTGCAAAAATAGATGGCAAATTGTATTGAATTTAGAGTAACCTAACTTACTTACAAAGGCAAAATGGTTGTCTGAGTTATNTCCAACCCCAAAGAATGCAAAAGGTCAGTTTTCATTCCAACCCCAAAGAATGCTCAAACTACCGCACAATTGCACTCATCTCACATGCTAGCAAAGTAATGCTCAAAATTCTCCAAGCCAGGCTTCAACAGTACATGAACCATGAACTTCAAGATGTTCAAGCTGGATTCAGAAAAAGCAGAGGAAAAAAAGCAGAGACCAAATTGCAAACATACCTTGGATCATCGAAAAAGCAAGAGAGTTCCAGAAAAACATCTACTTCTGCTTTATTTACTATTCCAAAGCCTTTGACTGTGTGGATCACAACAAACTGGAAAATTCTTAAAGAGATGGGAATATCAGACCACCTGATCTGCCTCCTGAGAAATATGTATGCAGGTCAAGAAGCAACAGTTAGAACTGAACATGGAACAACAGACTGGTTCCAGATAGGGAAAGGAGTATGTCAAGGCTGTATATTGTCACCTTGCTTATTTAACTTATATGCAGAGTACATCATGAGAAATGCTGGGCTGGATGAAGCACAAGCTGGAATCAAGATTTCCAGGAGAAATATCAATAACCTCAGATATGCAGATGACACCACCCTTACGGCGAGAGTGAAAAGAACTAAAGAATCTCTTGATGAAAGTAAAAGAGGAGAGTGAAAAAGTTGGCTTAAAACTCAACCATCAGAAAACTAAGATTGTGGCATCTGGTCCCATCACTTCACAGCAAATAGATAGGGAAACAGTGGAAACAGTGGCTGACTTTACTTTTGGGGGCTCCAAAATCACTGCAGATGGTGACTGCTGCCATGAAATTAAAAGACGCTTGCTCCTTGGATTAAAAGTTATGACCAACCTAGACAGCATATTCAAAAGCAGAGACATTACTTTGCCAACAAAGGTCCATTTGGTCAAGGCTATGGTTTCTCCACTGGTCATGTATGGATGTGAGAGTTGGACTATAAAGAAAGCAGAGCACCAAAGAATTGATGCTTTTGAACTGTGGTGTTGGAGAAGACTCTCGAGAGTCCCTTGGACTGCCAGGAGATCCAACCAGTCCATCCTAAAGGAGATCAGTCCTGAGTGTTCATTGAAAGGACCTATGCTGAAGCTGAAAGTCCAATACTTTGGCCACCTAATGCCAAGAACTGACTCATTTGCGAAGACCCTGATGCTGGGAAAGATTGAAGGTGGGTGGAGAAGGGATGAGGATGAGATGGTTGGATGGCATCATCAACTTGATGGACATGAGTTTGTGTAAACTCCGGGAGTTGGTGATGGACAGGGAGGCCTGCCGTGCTGCGGTTCATGGGGTTGCAGAGTCAGATGTGACTGAGCAACTGAACTGACTGACTGACTGAACTAACTTACTTGCTACCAGATGGCTCAAGGTAATATCATATTGTTTCATAATAATTTGTTCCTTCATTTTTCATTCAAATTTAAATAAAGTCTTTATATCATTTATTTTGTGATTACTTTGGAAAGCTGACTTGGAGATGGATTTTATTCTTTTCCTATAGTATTCCTATTTGTCCAAAAAAAAAAAAAAAAAAGAATAAGCCTGCCAGCTATATCCAATTATATTTCTTTAATTACAAAGATTTGTTTGCAAATTTTGCTAGTTTTCTTCATGTAATTCTAGCCTAAACTAGATTTAAATGCCTTAGCTTTAAGATTTTATTATGTACTGTGGTTTGCATTGTTTTTTCACATTATAATAACATACTCACATTTAGTGTGGTCTACTCTATTATGCATTGCTTTCTTTTTTGTGAATGTTGGCGTTGACTTAACATAAATTAGCCAGTATAACGTATCAAATGAAAAGATATCTTAAAGTCTTCCATTCCAACCAAGCTTTGTCAAATCTTTAAAAGTGCCAATTATTGCTGGGGTCTGTTTGTGCCTACTAGTAGTGGGGAAAAGGGTTTTATGCAATATGAAGGAAAATGTCTTTAGCTGTGATTTCAAAAAATTTGTGGGTAAAGTACAAAATGAGCTTCCTGTTCTTAAAGCAGCAAGTTGTCCTTTTTCCCCTTGTGTCTTCAGAGGAAAGTGAAAGAAAATGGGATTTCACTGGTGTCTTACCTAGAGGTAGAATTTTAAATATTTTGTATCACATATTTGTACATTATTAACTTTTTAAAATTCTAACAACAGTATATGTACACACATGCATACACACACCACTATTGTTATCTGTAAATAACACTGCCTGTTTGAGTATTTGATGTTTTATAGTTTCCGGCCTTACATTTCGTTCTTTAATCCATTTTGAGTTTCTTTTTGTGTATGGTGTTAGGAAGTATTCTAATTTCATTCTTTTTCATGTAGCTGTCCTGTTTTCCCAGCACCACTTATTGAATAGGCTGTCTTTTCTGCTTTGTATATTCTTGCCTCCTTTGTCAAAGATAAGGTGCCCACAGATGCATGGGTTTTCTTTGAGGTTTTAGACTATGGGAAACATTGTAATACCCATCACATTACCCTTTCAGGGATTTCTAAAGCCTCTTCTTTGTTCAAAATCTTCTGACAGGTTTTAATTGAGTATAGCATTCTCCCCAATAAAACTTTGTTTCATGGGCCTTCTCAACCAGAACTTCAATTCCTTTCTCTGTTTGATCCAAAGAGCTCACAGTTGGCCTGAGTAAGGGATCATTTGTCAAATACATTCACTTAAAACATGTTCACCATTAAGAATGCCAAGGTAAGGGCAGAGGGGAGCTTTATACCCCCATAATTTCCATCTGGTTTTCCAAATAAAAATACAGTCAAGAAAAAAATGTTTCCTGTGGAAAGGTTGCTTTGAGACTACTTGTCCTAGTATCCCACCTAGGCCTGCATTCCAACCATGTTGCCAGTCCTCAGCCTTTCTTCTAATGACATTATGGAGATGTCACTGGTCCCTGTTACATGCTACTCTTGAACTGCTTTGGAGATATCTTTCCTGCTCAGAACCAGAATGCTCAAAATCTAACATTTATTCTGGGGTGTATATCAGTTCCTGTACTCACTGCAAATGGTACTGACAACCAAAGAATTGTAATTTCTACTTGGACTGTCGGCATTTTTTTTCCCTTTTTTAAAATAATAAGCTACATACATGGAAAAAAAATCAAAATGCCTCTCTCTCATTCCTTACCTCCATGCCTCAATTCTTCTCTCTAGAAGCAACTACTGTTTATCAGTTTCTTTTATAAATTTCTATTTTATTCATGCACAAGCCTATATATACACACACAGAGACATATATATAAAATAGAAACCATTACCTATTTTTATTTTTTCACTTAACAATATATTCTGAAGATTATATCTATATTTTTAAAAAATCTGCATAGTATGCTATCATATGAATACACCTTATTTTGTTTATTTAACCTGTCTTCTGTTAATAGGTTCTTAGATGGTTTTCTGTCTTTTGTGCATACAAAACTTTTAATGTGTTTGCCCTGACTCCATGTGTTTTACCTATGTTCCTGTTCACCTGCTGCTGCTGCTAAGTCACTTCAGTCATCTCCAACTCTGTGTGACGCCATAGACGGCAGCCCACGAGGCTCCCCTGTCCCTGGGATTCTCCAGGCAAGAACACTGGAGTGGGTTGCCATTTCCTTCTCCAGTGCATGAAGGTGAAAAGAGAAAGTGAAATCGCTCAGTTGTGTCTGACTCTTAGCGACCCCATGGACTGCAGCCTACCAGGCTCCTCTGTCCATGGGATTTTCCAGGCAAGAGTACTGGAGTGGGGTGCCATCGCCTTCTCTGCCTGTTCACCTAAGAAGGGTGTAATATCTCCTTCCCTAGTAATCATTCACTATCTGAGCTGAAATGAAATCCCATGTAGAAGCTATAATAATAATAATCATAGCTAAAATTTATTGAGGACTCAGTATATGTCAGACACTATATTAAATATTAGCTCATATGAATTTATATTACTGTTAATTATCCTCATTTTAGTAAAGAGAAAACTATGGTTAAGTGATTTGATCACAATCAAATCATTAGTAACAGGAGGGCTGGAATTCATGTGTATCTAAAATTCAAAATCTGTGCTCCTAGACTATACTGCCTCTCAAATATTAAGTCAGCTGAGTTCAATTCAGTTGCTCAGTCGTGTCCAACTCTTTGCGACATCATGAACTGCAGCATGCCAGGCCTCCTTATCCATCACCAACTCCCAGAGTTTACTCAAACTCATGTACATTGAGTCAGTGATTCCATCCACCCATCTCATCTTCTGTTGTCCCCTTCTCCTCCTGCCTTCAATCTTTCTCAGCATCAGGGTCTTTTCAAATGAGTCCATTCTTGGCATCAGGTGGCTCAAGTATTGGAGTTTCAGCTTCAGCATCAGTCCTTCCAGTGAACACTCAGGACTGATCTTTAGGATGGACTGGTTAGATCTCCTTGCTGTCCAAGGAACTCTCAAGAGTCTTCTCCAACATCACAGTTCAAAACCATCAATTCTTTGGCGCTCTGCTTTCTTTATAGTCCAACTTTCACATCCATACATGACCACTGGAAAAACCATAGTAGGACACTGGAAAATTAGAGAAATGCCGAAAAATGGTGATGATGATGGTAGAAACTCTTGAAACCAAAGCCATATGAAAAATAAAATAATAATAGCTACTTAGCTTTGTGAAGAGTGAATTAAGACAATTCGTGATGTGTCCCCAGATATTTAAAGGGTTACTGTATAAAGTAGAAGTGGATTTACTCTTTGTAGATCCAAAAGGCCAAACTATATCTAGCAGGTAGAACAGCTTAAGGACTTTTCTAACAGAACCTCTAAAAGTGCTGAAGTGTTTAAGAAGTT
>SJYA01004423.1:902550-914243 GCA_006410615.1 Neotragus moschatus
TTCTAGAGGTTCAAGGATACAAGGGAAAAGAAAAACTGTAAAGAAAAAGGGAGTTGAATACCACCAGAGCCCAGGGAAAATGAGGGTGGTGGGGGGAGGAGAGAAGGAAGGAGGAGAGGTACATGCATTGCTGAGTAGTTCTCCCCTCTTCCACTCCAGTACACATGTGCACACTTGCATATGTATGCAAGCACATGTGCACGTGTGCACACACACTGACAACCAGTGACAAGCCACTGGCTGCTTTATGTTATGGGTAAAACCATAACTGTTTTGTTTCTTGAGGTCTCCTCTTGTAAATGCTGACCTTGCTTGCTAAATAGTTGGTCTTCGTTAATAAGGTTTTTCCTTCTTCTGTTCTCGGTTTTTGAGTTTTAACAGCAAATTTTAATAAGTATACAGTCTGTGTCACTTCTTTTGTAATTTAAGTCATGCTGTATGGTATCTGTAAAGTCATACTCATTTTATTCTGAAAAATATCTGCTTCTGAATATTTCTCAGTGTAAGTATTGAGTTACCTTGTCAAGTCCAGTAAGTATTTCACAGTTGAACTCGTACAGTCCATGCCTTTTAGGTGTTCTCTTGGCTCTCCTTTTTTAAGCCTTCTTATTGACTCATAAGGGCTTCCCAAGTGGCACTAGTAATAAAGAATTTGCCTGCCAATGCAAGAGTCTAAGAGACTCGATGGATGGGAAGATCCCCAGGAGGAGGGCAATACAACCCACTGCCGTATTCTTCTAGAGAATCCCATGGACAGAGGAGCCTGGCAGGCTACAGTCTATAGTGTTGCAAAAACTAGGACACAACTAAACCAACTCAGCATGGCACACACTGACTCATAGACTCTAGCAGCTTAATTTCAACAAAAAGATGATAGAACTGTACACTTTTATATAGCAGTAGAGGGATTCTGAAAACTAAGTCTCTCTCTTTGTAGCTGAATTTTATTAACTGGCAATAAGTCACTGTTTCAAAGTCATGGCCATTTGCCCAGCTTTTCATTGCCAGTATATTATATTCTGAGTAGAGTCAAAGTCAGGAATTATCAGTTACATAGTCTGAATACGAATGTTAAATAGTCTGAATTGATAGGAAGACTGTCCTCTTGGAAAAGCAAAGCAGTCTCCTTAAGAGAGAGATGGAGCGGTGGCTACTTCCTCTTTCTTTTTAATTGTATGTTGACTTTTCTCTTTATTGAAGACCCCGAAGTGCAAGCCTGAGTCTCACCTTGTGGCTTATCAGCATCATGGGCTGCAGCTGTAGCTCCATTCGTATTCTTGCTTGCTGTGGACTGTTCACTGCAAGGTGTCTGGCTACTGCTCTCTCTCACTGAAACGCGCAAAACACCCAATGATGGTCTTTTCACATTAGAACTTGAAGTACAGTCGAAAGGAAATAGATGTAAAGTGGTGTTTTCGTCTCTCCGTGTAAAAGGAGAAAATATGCTTTTGCTATAGTCAATCATACTTTCCTCTGAAGTTTCAGGTAATATTTCAGTAGGTAGGTTTTCTCCTGGAGAAACACTGGAAAGGCTCCAAGGGAAATCAGTCTCAGTTCCGTGCTTTGGTGTGGAGATCCTCTGTGGGGAGGTCTTCTGTGTGAAAATGGATTTGCTTTGTGGATGGCCAAGCCTGGCATCAGGAAGGCTGGAGACATCTTGAAATCCATCCACTGTTTGAGGGCCGAGTGTAGACGCTGAAGGAACAATGCTAGATGACTTCTGACTGCCACTGCTTATTGTGATAGCCTTACTGCTGTTAGAGGAAATCTCCTGAGGGCTCTCTGGCACCTCAAAGACGTCCTGACTGTAAAATGGAACCTGAAGCTCATAACTGTGTGGCTGTTTCCTTTTCCCTCTAGATTTCATCTCTTTGGTTTTCATTTGCGGTATCAGTTTGACAGCCACATGTCTCTCAGGTCCGGGCGGAGGGTCCCTGATCGAAATAACTGACTCGCTCTTTTGAGACCCAGGGACTAAGTCATCATCACTATCAGAAAAAGAACGGCGAAACTGTTGCTGTTTCCTCTTGAGCCTAGCCAAAAGCTGCTTGTTTTCTTCTCTTAATTTATTCCTTTCTGCTGTGAGCTCACCAATAAACTTCAGATTTTGTTGTTGGATATCACAAAATTCTTGCTGTAGTGTATTTCTGTAGGTTTCATTTACTGTACAGCGATTACATACTTTGGTGTTTAACTGACTTCGCAGGTCATGGATAGCGTCATTCAGGGCTCTCTGTTGCTCCGTCCAATCTTTAATTCTGGATATGGAGCCTGTCCACCTCTCGTCTGACAATCGCTTTTTCCTCAAACTGGTTACTTCCCCGTGAAGTCGGCGTAGCTCTCTGCCATGTAGCTCTTTCAGTGTCAGCCAGGTTTTTTTAAAATTTTCAGAAGACACATCGCAGAGGCTAACCTTCTGCATTTTGTCTTCTTTGGAAGAGCTCTGCCCACTTTCCCTGTCTTCTTCACCCACGTCCCCCACCTTCATCTTGATTCTCTGACGGATTGGGAACTAGTGGAGACAGGCACCACCAAAAATGGCGGAAGGGCCGTCAACTACAAGTGGGCCGCAGACCGATCGAGAGTTTCACCCCTTCTACAGACCTGTGACGTGGTCTCTGGGCACCAGGTGGGCGAGACGATGGATCAAAGATGGCTCAGGGATGGACAGCAGGACGTAGGTGGGGGGCTGGAAGGAGACGCCAGCCTCCTTTTGCCGAGAAGAGCGAAGGCACAAGGGAGGGAAGATGGCGCCTTCAAGCCACCCTGTGCCGGACCGGAGACTCGAGAGACCGGAAACGCAGTGACTTCTGGGAAAGCCCCGCCAAGCTGAAGTGCGTCCCAAGGGTGGGGAGGGGGGCTTGGAAGGTACCCCTTCCTTTATTTTTGAAACAAATTAACTTGACCCGATTTTAGCATCTTTCTTCCTGACAGTATTTTATAATCATTGAGAAGCACAAAGACCCATGGTCATTAGTAAGTTGGGCATAAAGTCAAAAGCCACGCACTCTCTCCTTCCTGTCACCCCTCCGTTTAGGCAACATTGGTTAGTCGTCCATTCCTAGATTTAGAGGTTCTCGGGAGATTGGCAATTCTGTAACTGATTACTGTTGCGAACGAGTCTGCCGGCAATGCGGGAGAGCCAGGTTCAAACTCTGAATTGGGAAGATTCCCCTGGAGAAGGAAATGGCAACCCACTCCAGTATTCCTGCCTGGAGAATTCTATGGACAGAAGAGCCCAATAAGGCTACTGTCCATGTGGTCACAAAGAGTCGGACACGACTGAGTAACACTTTCACTAGGTTTTTAAAATTTAGAATTGAAACTGCTGATACCATTAGCTATATCTGAATAGGTTAAAAAACGGAATGGAAGGTTAAGGGTGGGTAATATTTTTCTCTTAAAAACGTTTCAGTGAGTGTTGAAATTAAAAAAAAAAACTCAGAAGAGAAGTATATGTGATAGGTTTAGGGACTTTTATATCTAAAATCGTTGTTCCTGAATCTGTGTGGTATGTATGTGTATTGCTAGAACGTCAGGGTTAAGAATCCAAAGAGAAAGAAGAAAATAAGTTATCACTTTTCCTCTCAAGCTCTCAAACTTATTTGGTTCTCCGAGTCCTTTGAGTAGCAGGCAAAGGTGCTTGACCCTACCTTTGGAACAATGCACATAAATGCACCATTTTGCATAAAATTTTAGGAAAAACCCCAGGTCTATTTCGCTTCTTGTCTTCAGGGATGATAAGCCATGAAAAAGAACATTTATAAAGTAAATAAAAATAATTGTTAAAGTTGAAAATAATTACAGATTAAGCAGTATATTTGGAATTAATTCAATAGAGTGTAGGGTGGGTATTGGGCAGTGAGATGAGATAGGAGGCTAGGATTCAGATGAGACAACTGGTTATGAGTTGATGGTTATTGAAACTACAGTTATGGTACTTTAGAATTCACTGTGCTATTACTATTTGCTGTTATAGTCTCTGCTGTTTCAAGCTGTAACACTTTATTCCATTTTCAGATACACTCTTAACTTACTGGAACAAGGTATCTCCCCAGGAGCTCATAAACATTCTCATACTTCTAGAGTAAGTTGTCTTGTTTTCATAAAATGTCCTCTCATTTTGGGGAGCTTAATGTTTATAGTTAATGAAATATTACTCCTTTTTTGTTTTCATCAGCATATTTGCACATAATGTAGGGAATGTTAAACTATTTTCATAGTTTATAGGTTGACATATAGCTTTTTCACACATAGAAGAAAAACATGTAAATGAAATACTTGTGGTATTATAGAAAACTCTAGCTAATAATAGCCCATCTTTGCAGACCATCAGGAATCTTTGTGTGATCTGGAAAGCTGGAAGTGGCACCAGCTGTCCTAATCATTCATTTAGAGCAGATGCTGGCTTAATGGAGCCCCTTAAATGTTGGAGTTTAGAATGTGTACCCTTAGATAGAGCCGAGTAATTCTACCCGCTTCAGAAATGTGTGTTTGTGTGTATGTGTATATATATTCCAAGGTACTTGAGGGAAAAAAGCTAGCATTTTTTCCTAAGTTGAGGGGGGAAGTTGTCCTGTATTGTTTGCTGAGCTATTTTATTGAAAGGTAAAATAAAAATTAGAGTGACATGTAATTTCTAAATACATTAAAAAATAAATAGTACACATATATTGTATGTGCATGTCCAACAAAACATTTGGAGAAAATATTTGCAAACAAAGCAGGATTAAAAAAAACTACTCTAATTATATTGAAATATTCACTAATGAAAATAGATGATGTTGTTGGGGATTTACTTTAAAAATATGGAGGAAGTAGTAAGTGTGGAGGGAGGAGAGAGGACCTGTTTAGGGTAGAAGTTAAACAGGAGTGGCCATGAGTTGATAATTGTTGAAGCTGGTGGCTGCTGGTGATATGGGGTCTAGTTTGCTGTCCTCTCTACTTTTGTATGTTTTGGATTTTCTATACTAGAAAGTGGTTTAATGCCATTATAAAAAATAAAGCAATTGCCACAATTTTTAGGGCTTAAGAACCTTTTTAGGTGTTAATGACTATATTAGAGACCTTTGCTGTGACACACACTATAAAGCTCGAAGGATGATTTGCATTGATACGTTTTTTAAAAATATGTCATTAGAATTGTATATGAAGACCTGAGACTTTTTGGTGCTGAAGTAACTGTAGCAAATGAATGTAGAGTGATATGATATGGCTGGTGGTTGTATATTTATTTATATACCAAAACATATTATTGTAATATGATTTTTAATAGGCCATTCTTTGTAACACATGAATTTTCAAATATTATTTGTCAAAATGCAAAGTATGATGATATAGTACTAACATGCTGCTGTTTTTCTTTCTAGAGTATGTTTGTTTCACTTTAGATACATGGGGAAAAGAAACATAGCAAGGTAATTCCCATAGCACTGCAATTCCCTCTTTTTTCCTTCTCTTCCAACAGAGGGCAGTCTTAATCAGGCCATGTAAAACCTAGGTGCTTCCTTTTGAGTTAGCCTTAAGATACTCATGTCTGGAGAAGGAAATGGCAACCCACTCCAGTATTCTTGCCTGGAGAATCCCATGGACGGAGGAGCCTGGTAGGCTGCACTCCACGGGGTTGCAAAGAGTCAGACACGACTGAGTGGCTTCACTTTCACTTTCTTTAAGATACTCATGATTTATTTAAAGCTTCTCAACTTAAAGTTGAAATTAACCTGATGTGAAGTGATACATTTTTTTAAAGTTTTCCAAAGGGTAATGGTTAGACTGATGTGCACAGTTTCCGATCTAATCCTAGAACAGATGCTTGTCTCTTCTGAAGGATGTGAGAAAGGGCTAGATCCAGAGGCAGGCAGGAAATTGTCAAGTGAGGACCACTGTCAGTTGTGTACTTTTGTCTACAACCTATCAATATTCACCTCAGTTAGTAATGTAAACAGAAATCCCAAACAGTAATTGCAACATGCATTATATATTATTTCTTTCTTCTTTTTGCTGTGTAAGTCTTAGTGAAATAAATACTTTAGAAAATGTTTGTGGGATTCTACGGAAAAGATTACTTGCTTATTTTGATAAGATATATTTCAGAGGTAGAGTTAGTCATTAAAAGAACTTAAATAGAATTATTTTCTTTATTCAAGTAAATTTGATGGCACTTCCAAAAACTAAAGAGGCATTTTGGAAGAAAGTGAAAGTCACTCAGTCATATCCGACTCTTTGCAGTCCATGGCATTCTCTAGGCCAGAATACTGGAATGGGTAGCCTATCCCTTCTCCAGGGGATCTTCCTGACCCAGGAATCGAACTGGGATCTCCTGCATTGCAGGCATATTCTTTACCAACTGAGCTATGAGGGAAGCCCAAAGAGGTGGTTTGGATTAGGTTTTTGCTGAGATTCTGGGACATCTTAATAATTCAAGTGACGATTTTTGTTGTCTTCCCAGCACTGGGACCTCGTTGGGAACTGGTATGGTAACTACCACCATGAACCTTAGCCTCTAAGATTCTGGTGACCTGCCCTCTATGTTTACTAGAGGATGGACAAACTCTTCTTCTTTCTCAGTCCCTGCATTACCTAGTTGTTAATTTTTTTAATGAAACCCTAAAATTAAAGGAAAACAAAATAAAAATGTGCAAATAGACATCTTTGTAGAGTAAAATATTCTGATCCGAGTTTAACTCTGGTCCAGAAACAGATTAGATAGGTGCTCATTCTTAAATATCTGACTCTAGGAAACCACCCCCTGCTATGTCAACTCAGTGTCCCTCTCATTGTTTTCTCTGACTCTTACCTTTCCTTATCTCCTGAGATAAAGATGGAATCCTATTGGAGTATTGTCTACTCTGATATATTGTCCACTGTCTGATATTTTTGAGAAGAGGAAGGAAAGTAAGAAACTTTCTCTAAATTCCTTACTTGTATTCTTGTAGTATAAGGTATTTTAAATATACAGTAAGCATTATACAATTCCCAGTGATGTCTCATTTAAGCCAAATAATAATTGGTAGAATATTGAGCATAGCACAGTGTTTATGTGAAAACCTAGTCATTTATTAGTTTTAAAAAATGTAACATTGAGATACAGTATTAGAATAATCCATTTCGTAACTTTAACATTTATTTTAGGGTGCATGATGCCTGGCTGTCAAAGCACTTTGGAGTAGACCGAAAATCACAAACCATGCCAGCTCTCCGAAACAGATCAGGAATAATGCAGGCCCGACTTCAGCATCTTAGTAGCCTGGAAAGTTCGTTTACACTTAATCACAGTAAGTGCAGAATGTGGGTAGGGTACTCATTTGAAACAGACGTTAATACTATTTAACCTAAATCACCAGTACAGCTGGAGATCATTTCACATATCAGTTTCTGTACAGTCATTTCATTGTATGTGAATGTAATATCAAATATGCATGGGTTGTTTTTTAGTAATTTTACTTAATAGTGAGTTCTTAGTTTAATATGAAGGAAATTAATTTTCTCCTTGAATTATTATTATATTATTTTACATTCAGTGTCTTTTATCCATACCTTAATGCAAATAATGACATTTGAATATAATAGTATATATAATATTTGTTTAGAATGACTATTGTTCATTCAGTAATTATTAAGGGATTACCCATGCTCAGCTGTCTGTAGAAATCAGAGCACTGTAAATACTATTTTGACAAAGATGTATTTTACACAGGTTGAAATACTGACAGGTTCAATAGGACAAGGAAGAAGCTAGAGGGTGATATAAATGAAAGTTATCCTCTAAAAAGCAAATCTTAATAAAAAGCCAAAGAGTGAGAAAACATTCATTTCCATACAGTCCTTTAGAGGTTGCATAAGAGGAAGCCAGCAGAACTGGCTCTGCCATAAGGACTAATAATAAACACAAATGTCTTGAGCAAATGGATGCTGAGCTACTAGACTCAGGACCTTTCAAAAAGAAAATGCAAGTGGTACAGCCTTCAGCTTTGTTCTTTGTCACTTGTAACAATGTATTGAACCTGTGTCTTTCAGTTGGCCCAGATGCTTTGTTTTCCTTCTGATTTAGAAACAAGTCTCACAGGCCATAGGGAACCACTGTACATAACATAGCTGCATTTCTATGAGTTTCTCATTTTTGCACATATAATTAGCAGCATAGTCTAAAATGCCTCCCATGTTATTTCTTAGTTACATACCTAGTTCATCACTCACATCTTGTCTACAAAGAAGTTGGCACCTATTTATTTGTTGCAGATCTGTTGATACAGAGCTGAAGTAAAATAAATAGCAGACTTGATTAACCCAGATCATATTTGATTAAGGAGTAAATATAGCAAAACTCATTAAGTCTGCAGGTACTGCGAGCCTGGTGTCTTTTTGCTTGTCTCTCTCTCTGAGTCTTTGGGAGAGAAAGTCATTCAAAACTGTTATGTGAATCCCTGTGCCATACAGTTTTAATTTCCTTTTTTTCATTTTTTAAAAAAATTTCAGGTTCTTCAACAACTGAAGCAGACATTTTCCATCAAGCACTTCTTGAAGGAAATACTGCTACGGAAGTTTCCCTAACAGTATTAGATACGATATCATTTTTCACTCAGTGTTTCAAGGTAAAAATGAAAAGTTAGGATTCAGTTGGTATCATTGCAAAGAAAATATGCAAAAATTAACTAGGCAGATGAAGCTTAGTACAGTAGAAAAGCGCCCAGTGAGCAGTCAGGAAACTTGGGTGGCAGACCTAGTGTGACCTCAAGAAATCACAGAGACTCGGCCTTATAATGAGAATGTTGGACTGTTAATAATTTGTTCCTTATTCTCCTTCTCTGTTATTTTTGTGTTTAAAAACAGGGTTTTTTCATACTTTTATGAAAATATCCAGTCATTTTTAGCCCAAATTATGATTGAGTCAGCCTGTCCAAATACCTGTTGAGATGAGGTGTCTTGTCAAGCCAGATGATATCCAGGCAGGCTGGCTGGCTGGCTGGCTTCCCTTGTCAAGGGTTTATTGGTTTTATTCAGATGCTTGCCTCTCAGTACAAATCATCATTGCTAGGATTAAAAAATAGAAGAAGAAGAAATTGAAAGCTGTTATCTTGCAGGGTTGTTGAAGGTGTAAAATGAGATAATGGATGTTAGATTGCTTTGAATAAACATTATATAACTATGTGCTTTGCTTAGTCACTCAGTCGTGTCCGACTCTGTGACCCCATGGTTGTAACCTGTTAGGTTCCTCTGTCCCTGGGATTCTGTAGGCAAGAATACTGGAGTGGGTTGCCATTTTCTCCTCCAAGGAATCTTCCCAACTGAGAGACTGAACCCAGGTTTCCCGCATTGCAACTTAGCAACCAGGGGAGCTCATATAACCATAATGTGAGGTAACAGTAGTGGGAGAAGTCAAAAGTGAAAATTCTTGCTGGCTCTTCATCTGAGTTACACAGATTTTTTTTTCTTTTCTTTCCCCTTCTCAAAGTAATTCAGTTAATTGCTTCAGGCCTCCAGATTTACTATGGAAACCAGGCCTGTGCTTTTCAGAGTCTTATAAAGGAAAACTGAATTAGGTAGTAATGAGAAATAGACTGCAGAATTTCTGTATGAAGTATTAAGTTTGTTCTGATTAAAATTCAACCCAAATTCATTTTTTATTACGCCAGTAAATAAGACATTTGGTCTCAAGGTTTGCATTGTTTTTTCTTCCTCCTATTCAGACATATCTTACTTATGTAACATACATCTCTTGTTAGTTGATATCTCTGTTAGATGATAGGCACTATCCTAAGTGCTTTAGAAATATTAACTCACTTTTTTATTGTGGGACTGGATGTAGAAAAGAGGACTGCAGATGGGCACCAAGGATCTTTTTGAGATGATGGGAATGAATGGATTGCAATGACTGCACAACTCTGTAACTTTACTAAAAATAATTGAATAATAAATTTAAAATAGGTAAATTTTGTTGTGTGTAAATTAAACCTCAGTCAACTTAAAAGCACAAATATTAACTCACCTTTATCCTCACACTAACTTTGTGATGTAAATACTATTTTTCCCATTTTAAAAGTGAGAAAAGTGAAGCTCACAGGGAACTTAACGTCACATAGCTAGTCAGTAGCAGATCAGGAATTTAATCTTGGCTAGTTATCACAAGAGTCCTTGTTTCTAACCACTACCTCATGCTTTTAAGTAGACTATGGGAGGAGCCAGAAAGATGGAGCATCATTCTGGGATTCTGGCTGTCAGTGTTACCATTAAATCTGTTACAAATATGCATATGGTTTTGGGCTTCCCTGGTAGCTCAGACGGTAAAGTGTCTGCCTACAATCTGGGAGATCCGGGTTTGATCCCTGGGTCAGGAAGGTCCCTTGAAGAAGGAAATGGCAACCTACTCCAGTACTCTTGCCTGGAAAATCCCAAGGACTGAGGAGCCTGGTAGGCTACATTCCATGGGGTCACAAAGAGTCGGACATGACTGAGCGACTTCACTTCACTTGACTTCAAGGGAGGAGCCAGAAAGATGGAGCAGCATTCTTGGATTCTGGCTATCAGTGTTACCATTAAATCTGTTCCAGATAGTCATATGGTTTTGGTTTTTTGTTGTTACTTATGGCCAATTTGTAACCTGCTAATTGGTTTCTTAAGGGATAGGAGAGCAGGGCTGAAGACATTATCCAATGCGTTCTTTTTTAAACAGAGTCACAAACCAATAGATACTTCTCTACAATTTCTAGTTGCTTTTATATCTTTATTTTAGTAAGTTTACAGAATTGTGCAGTCATTACAATCCAATCATTCCCATTATCTCAAAAAGATCCTTGGTGCCCATATGCAGTCCCCCTTTCTGCCTCCAGTCTCACAATAAAAAAGTGAGTTGATATTTCTAAAGCACTTAGGATAGTGCCTGTCATCTACCAAGAGATGTATGTTAAATAAATTAAGAAATATTTGAATAGAAGGAAGGAATAAGAGTACACATTTTGAAATCAAATGTCTTATTTACTGGGACAGTAAACAATGAATTTGAGTTGCACATTAATCAGAACAAATTTAATACTTCATAAAGAAATTCTGCAGCCTATTCCTGATTAGTATCTAAGGAACCTTTAAATAGTTTGTGTAGTCTTTCAATTGTGATACCTGTTATTATCTCTACTTATAGAGGGTTTAATTGTCTCCAGTAGCTAGACATACACTAATACATTTTAAAACGAATTGGATAATATAATTTTAAAATAGAATTGATGTTTTCCTTAATTCTTACATTACTTTGTTTCTGTCAGAGAAATACAAAGGCTATCGGGGAAGGCAATGGCACCCCACTCCAGTACTCTTGCCTGGAAAATCCCATGGATGGAGGAGCCTGGTAGGCTGCAGTCCATGCTAAGAGTCAGACATGACTGAGTGGCTTCACTTTCCCTTTTCGCTTTCATGCATTAGAGGAGGAAATGGCAACCCACTCTAGTATTCTTGCCTGGAGAATCCCAGGGACAGAGGAGCCTGGTGGGCTGCCGTCTATGGGGTCACACAGAGTCAGACATGATTGAAGCGACTTAGCAGCAGCAGCAATAGTTATCATGTATCCATTTTTAATTTACTGACTTCTTAATTAAGAAGCAATTTGATTAGATTAATAGAAAATACACTTCCCATAACAGTTCTGTATTTGCTGTGGTATACTGGAAAAAGAAATTTTTTTCATCTATTTAAAAGTAGGCTAT
>SJYA01004423.1:915063-943670 GCA_006410615.1 Neotragus moschatus
AGCACGTGCTTTTAATTTCATCTTGTTATTCCTTTTTTTGTTTGTTTGTTTTAGGCTCCTTTGAGGAGTGTCATGGTAAAGTTATCAACTGCCAATATTTCTTCTCTTTGGTTTCTTTTTAAACTATTATCATGCTGAAGATATATAAATTGTGAGTGCGCTCGTGTATAATCACTTTGAAAGCAGAGACAAGTTACAAAACCCCAGGGCCTTGTGTAATATCTTGCAAGTGATAGGCACTTAATACATGTTTAGATGAATAAATCCTTCCTTTCAGTGCTAATTGTATCTGTGGGCTCCAGATTTTCAGGCCATTTACATCGTGTAAACTAAAACTTCAGACTAGGTTTTTAGGAACAAATATGACTCAAAAATTTATTGCTGGTCTGTTAAACATCAGAAACCTAGATGGAGTTAAAATTGTGGAAAGGCACAGTCTAGGCTTCCACTCTGGTATGTGTAACTCCAACAAGACAAATTCAGTTTTTTGTAGAATAGGCTAACTGAGCAACTTTTTTTGTCATTATTTTCATGGCAACTTATTGTCCCAAATTGATAGAAAAGTAGATGATTTTGAAGGTTTATTTTTAAATTGCAATTCGTTAATGCAATTTTATGAATAAAGAAATAAATGGAAAACTGAGTTCAGTGGAAGCATATGAAAAGAAACGAAGGGAAAGAGATTCAGAAATAATTCATTTAATGGACAGTGACTGGATATGTAATTACTGGTGTCAGACTTTGTGTCAAATCTGAGGCTTATTGTCCAGTAGAGGAAAGC
Organism: Neotragus moschatus; assembly: GCA_006410615.1. Classification (NCBI taxonomy): domain Eukaryota; kingdom Metazoa; phylum Chordata; class Mammalia; order Artiodactyla; family Bovidae; genus Neotragus; species Neotragus moschatus. The sequence continues at coordinate 915,845 of SJYA01004423.1, forward strand.
ACACATTGATGCACATCTCCAAATACCATCAGGATAAAGGAAGCCTACAGAGAACTGAGGGTAAATGGAAGGACAGGAAACACTCATTGAGCAACATATCTGTGCAGCACCAAAGTTAGGATTTAGTTTGGACTCAGCAATTGAGATGAGACTGAAGAGGTCAATGGGGACCAGATGGTTGTATCCTCATGTTTTTCAGTTAGACTTCATCTTTTAGATATTGGGAAGCAGGAAAGCAACATAATTAGATTTCTATTAGGAAAATTGTTGCAGGTATGGGAAAATCTCTTTGAATATAGTACAGAAGCATAATCTTTGCTCTCATGCAGATTTCAGTGGGTGGAAGGGGGAGAGAAAATAAACAAATAAATAAAATAGTAATCGGAACAAGCTCTTAGAAGGAACCAAGGTGGTGAAATAGAGGATAGTGATTTGTGGGGGTTACTTTTGATGGGTCTGTCACTTATTTTTATATTTTAACTTTTTAAATTAAGACTTTATGTTTTGAAACCAGTTTTAAATTCACAGCAAAATCCAATGGGAAATACAGAAATTTCCTATATATCCCCACCCCTGCAAACATACATACATTCTCCCTCGTTATCAACATCTGCCACCAGAGTGCTGTGTTTATTACAACTGATGAATTTACATTGACACATAATAATCTTCCTCGTGGGCTCCCCTGGTGGGTCAGTGGTAAAAAGAACTCAGCTAATAATACAAGAGAGTCAGGTTCAATCCCTGTGCTGGGAAGATCATCTACAGAAGGAAATGGCAACTTGCTCCAGTATTTTTGCCTGGAAAATCCCATGAACAGAGGAGCCTGGCAGGCTAAAGTCCATGTGGTTGCAAAAGAGTCAGACACGACTTAGCAACTAAACAACAGCAGTCTTGCAAGGTGCACAGTGCACATTAAGGTTCATTCCTGGTGTATATCCCATGCTGCTGCTGCTGCTAAGTTGCTTCAGTCATGTCCGACTCTATGCGACCCCATAGACGGAGGCCACTAGGCTCCCGCGTCCCTGGGATTCTCCAGGCGAGAACACTGGAGTGGGTTGCCATTTCCTTCTCAAATGCATGACAGTGAAAAGTGAAAGTGAAGTTGCATATCTCATAGGTTTGGACAAATGGCGTGTACCCATCTTAGTATCAAATGAAGTATTTTAACTGCCCTAAAAATCGCCATCAATTCACCACTCCTCTCCCCACCACCCCCTGGTAATCAACAGTCTTTTTACTGTCTCCTCAGTCTTGCCTTTTGCAGAATGTCATATAGTTGGAATTTGGGTTTGTCACTTCTAAAATGAGAGCTGAAACATGAAAAGGGGCCAACCGTTTGAAAAGCTCAAGGAAGAACATTCTAGGGAGAAGGGATAGAGCTTGAAATTCTGGGAACTGAAAGTTCAGTTTAGCTGGAACGGAGTGAGTTAGGAAGATCATCAGCATACCAGTGGCAGTTGAAGCCATGGGAGTGGTTTAAGTTCCCCTGGAAGAGCAAGAACAACAAAAAGTTAAGAGCAGTATGTTGGAGAAAAGCAACATAGAGGGGGTTGGAAGAGTCTATGGAGGAGATGAAAGGGAGCAGTCACAGAAATAGGAAGAAAGGCAAGAAAGAAGCCAAAGGAGAAGAGAGTATCAGCATTATTATGCAATACAGAGTGGCCTAATAAGATAAGGTGGAAAGGGAGTCCATTGGAATTGTCATTACAAGGTCATTGATAATTTTGGTCGTTGCCCACTCAGAGAAGTGATAGACGGAAGACTTCCTATAGCAGATTAACTACTCTACCGCTGTGCCTTCCCTTCCTGTATTTTCATACAGGAGTATCTTGCCCAACAAGATTTATTTAATCTGGTGAAACCATTGATGGGATTTTTTTCAATGCCAGCTAGAAAACATTTATTAAATGTTCATTAATGATGAAGATGCATAAACAGTAAGCAGCATTGCACTCAGTGTTAAGGTGATAAAAAGAAGATAGATTCCTAGGATATGGACTTAAAGTCAATATTTCTGAGAAATAATATTGAAATTAGGCCCTAGCCTTACGCTGATTCCTATAACATGGGTTTAAATCCAGTATTCCTGAGAATGATTTTGAAAGCATCTAGCTTCACACTCCCTGAAAAAATCCATTGTGTGCCCTGGAACAGCTTAGTACTCGCTTGCCGAGACGTGTAAGCATGGAAGTTTGCAATCAGCCTATGTTCTATGTATAGCTTATTTTCCACAAAGCAGACTGAATACATTCTAATACTTTGGTCACTTGCCTGTTTTGAGGATTAAATAGTCACTTTTGTAGTTTTTCTGTGCCAGCCTGTATTTTACTCAGCTCTGTTTATGAGTAGAGGATGCACATGTTTCTGTTTGTGTGTGTACACTTCAGCTATACTCCATTTGTTACAAGGTCAACTTTATTTGCTGAATAGATTCTTGATATAATTTTCCCAGCATTTGGAGGTTTATAAGATAAGGAACTGTTTAATATAAAGCATAAGAGTAAGTAATGCAGATTGGCCTTCCCATTTTTATGGCCCAAATTGAGACCATCGTCATGAAATGAGTCATCATTTCAGTCATTCATTAATACATGCTGGTCTTTATGTTTTTATCTAGCTTGGGTTCCCAGAGCGGTGCCCTAATCTTATGTTGACTGTGTATCCTCAACGCACCCAGCTTAGTTTTAGGGAGAATACTGTAGGCACTTGATAGTTGATTGATTTCTGTTTTATGGTTTTTCAGATAATTAGTTATGTTTTTCCTATTGTTTAGTTTCCCTCGGCCTTTTTCAAAGGAAGAGTAAACATGTGTGCTGCATTTTGCTATGAGGTTTTAAAGTGCTGCACGTCAAAGATTAGCTCAACCAGGAATGAAGCCTCTGCACTTTTGTATCTTCTGATGAGAAACAACTTTGAGTACACCAAAAGGAAAACCTTTTTAAGGACACATCTGCAGGTCAGTGAAAACCGAAGCTTCTCTTTCTTGTGTTCAATCTTTAGCCTCTCTACATTAAGGTATAGAGCTCCCCAATCTAATACAAAGCTATTAGCCACAGGTGGCCATCTGGCACTTGAAATGTGGCTAGTCTGAATTCAGAACATATTGACTTTTGAAGATTAAGTATAAAGAAGTAAAATATCTCAATTGTTTTATATTGACTATATGTTGAAATGATATTTTGGATATATTGGTTTAAGTAAAATAAATCAAAATTCACTTGTGTCTTTTTACTTTTTAATGTGGCTCCTAGACAATTTAATATTACACATGTGACTCATATCCTATTTCTACTGGGCAATACTGCTTGAGAACAGAGATATTAAGAGCATAGATTCCAGATTCCACGAACATCACACACTGTGTGACCTTAGCAAGGACTTCTTTAGTCTCTCAGTACCTCAGATGCTTCATAAGTAAAACAGTAGTAAATATCCATACCTACCTCATATGGTTATGGTGAGTATTAAAGAGATGATTAAGAAACAAATGAAGTACCTGTGTTTTATCATGCTCCAGCAGGCCCAGTTAGTTAAAAAATGAGCGAAGTTTAGTGGAAAACATGGACTTTGGAAACATACCTACCTGGACTTAAGTCATAGCTTAGCTACTTACTTAATATGTGACTCTAGGGAAGTTACTCTGGAGCAGGCAATGGCACCCCACTCCAGTACTCTTGCCTGGAAAATCCCATGGATGGAGGAGCCTGGTGGGCTGCAGTCCATGGGGTCGCTAAGAGTCAGACATGACTGAGCGACTTCACTTTCACTTTTCACTTTCATGCATTGGAGAAGGAAATGGCAACCCACTCCAGTGTTCTTGCCTGGAAAATCCCAGGGATGGGGGAGCCTGGTGGGCTGCCGTCTATGGGGTCACACAGAGTCGGACACGACTGAAGTGACTTAGCAGCAGCAGCGGCAGGGAAGTTACTCAGTTTGTCTTAACTATTTGCCTCATCTGTAAAATGAGGCCAAGTATGTTTTAGCTTGTGGGGTTTATAATGAGGGTTAAAAATAAAGTGTGTGAAGTACCAGGCACAAAATGCCTAGCTCATAATAGACAGTATGTGGCAGTTGTTATTCAGCATCTCCATAATTTTTTGCTTGTGTGATGAAACAGGTGTGAACTGAAACACAGTTGGGAGTTCTTGGCTCAGTTGCCGTCAGCTGTAATATGGGAAATGCTTGGTCATATTTCTATCTTTACTGCCATGGTCAGTCCCGTTGCATTTGTTTGTTGGAGACTAGGTTATAAATAAGGAAACGGCCATAAGTAGCTTTTTAGAAACGTCATGAGAGATGTGAAACTCTCATAGAAGTATATGCTTTCTGTAAAATGTTGTATCTAGTTATTTTTGGATACTAGGTCTAGCATTATATGTTAGGGTGTCTAATACTTGCTTTCATAGAGATGTCACTTGAATACCACCTTCCTCCAAAGCATTTCTGCAATTAGTGTGCTGATATTTTTGAATTTCCCTATTAGGGTCCGTTCTTCTGTGTTAAAACATCAATTTGTCTCAAGTCTTATATTCAAATAGAAATGAATTAATAAATTGCAGACTCTGGTTCTAAGTGCTAAATAAACTGACTAACTTGTAGTATTATGATTATGATCTTTTAAATCCTCATAACAGCTCTATAATGTAGGTATTGTTATTATCCCTATATTGCCTTTAAGGAAAGTGAGAGGCACAGGGATTTAATTCATTTTCTCAAAGCTATTCAGTTCGTAATTGATAAAGTCAAAGTTTGAATCTAGGTCAGTTGGACTCAAGAGCCTACACCCAACTCCTACAGTATCTTGCTTATCAGGACCAGGGGTAAAGCTTCTGGACACTAATACCTTAGCCTGAATCATATAAGCATTCATTAAAAGGAGCCCGAGAGATTTAAAAGTACCATGCATACACGCTCAGTTGCTTCAGTCGTGTCTAACTCTTTGCGACCCTGTGGACTGTAGATCACTAGGCTCCTCTCTTAATGGGATTCTCCAGCCAAAAATACTGGAGTGGCTTGCCATGCCTTCTTCCAGGGTATCTTCCTGACCCTAGGATCAAACTGACATCTCCTGCACTGCAGGCAGATTCTTTACTGCTGAGCCATCAGTGAGGCCTAAAAGCACCATTATATGGCATTATACTATTATCATTATGTAATGTATAGGCTATAACATGTACTACTGTCTAAACTATTTAGATAGGCCCTAGTCAGAAACAAAGAAGAGAGCTGAGGCACTGGAGTTGAACACTGAGATAGACTAGTGAAAAGAAATAAGAAACCATCAAAAAAATGTCATTTATTCCCAACTTTGCCAAAACTACTAACTAGCAAGCATATTGAAGGTAGATACCTGTATCTACCATTGTATCAGTTCACTAATTATGAAAACGGTTTCAGGTCTAGGTGTGCTGTAAGTTTGGAAGATTTTTCACATCAAACCAAGAGAAATCTCAATAAAATTTGAAACTAGGAACCTCCACTGATCTATAATTCTGGTTTTGTGCCAATATCATGCTGTCTTGATTACTGTAGGTTTGTAGTATAGTCAGAAGTCAGCAAGGTTGATTCCTCTAGCTCCATTTTTCTTTCTCAAGGTTGCTTTGGCTATTTGGGATCTTTTGTGTTTCCTTACATATTGTAAAATTTTTTGTTCTAGTTCTGTGAAAAATGCCATTGGTAATTTGATAGGGATTGCATTGAATCTGTAGATTGCTTTGGGTAGTATGGGTATGGTCATTTTCACAATACTGGTTTTTTTCCAATCCATGAACATGGTGTATCTCTCCATCTATTTGTGTTGTGTTTGATTTCTTTCATCAGTGTCTTATAGTTTTCTGCATTTGAGTCTTTTGTCCCTTTAGGTAGGTTCATTCCTAGGTTTTTACTCTTGTTGAAGTAGTGAAGGAGTTGTTCCTTAATTTCTCTTGATTTTTCATTGTTAGTGTATAGGAATGCAAGGGATTTCTCTATAGTAAGTTAGTTTGTATCTTGTAGCTTTACTGAAGTTGATATTGTTTTTAATGATATGACTTTGTCTTTAGCTTAAAAAATTTTTTTTGTTTGTTTATTTTTGCCTGTGCTGGATTCTTCATTGCTATGTGCCAGCTTGTCATTGCAGTGGCTTCTTGTGTTGCAGAGCATGGACTCTAGGACACACAGGCTTCAGTAGCCATGGCATATGGGCTCAGTAGTTAGAGCTCATAGGCTCTAGAGTGCAGACACACTAGTTGTGGCACAGTGCTCTGTGGCATGTGGGATCTTCCTGAACCAGGAATCAAACCCATGTCTCCAGCAATGGCAGGCAGATTCTTTACCACTGAGCCACCAGGGAAGAACCTACCATTGCTGTTTCAATAGAAGAATTTAAACCCCTCGTGTAAGAAGAAAATAGCTTTTCTTGAAACTCTAATATCTTTAAAAGAAGCATTTCATATGAATGCCTATGGGTTTGTACATTGAATAAAACAAGCAACATGTGTTCAAAAGACATTTGAAAGATAGTGTTTTCTTCTTTCCACAGATAATAATTGCTGTAAGCCAGCTGATAGCAGATGTAGCACTAAGTGGAGGATCGAGATTTCAGGAGTCTTTATTCATTATCAATAACTTTGCAAACAGTGACAGACCTATGAAGGTATGTTCTCGCTTTAAGTGAAAAATTAGAACCATGTTTATTGTCAGGGGAGTTTCACTTCTCAAGGTAAACTCTGCACTGGATTCACAACTTTTATATAGTATCAAGTGTATAGAATGTGAGCTTCACGAGTCAAGGCTTTGTCTCGTACATCCCTGTACCTCTAGCACCTAGAACACTGCCAGGTACACAGTAAACATTCAGGATTAGTTGAATGGATGGATGAATGACTATACTGTGTTTATGATAGGATTTGAATTTTTTCTGGGGTTGAGTTTTAAACTTACTCAGCAAAGAAATGAGTTTTTTCTCAACCATTGTTACCATTTATAAGATTGGTTAATTAAACACTGAGTTGGAAATTTCACAAAACATCACTTTCTCAAGTTGCTGATAGCTGCTGGATCCTTTGTCAGCAAATGAGAAATGGCACAGAAGGGATTCATTACTATATGATATACCAAGATGAAAGAACCATCTGTTAACTGGGGCTTACCAGAGATACTCATTGGCAAACCCAGGTCCAAGGCTATTGTTTTTAGGTAACCGTTGGCTGAGGTTACCTGACCACCACTCCTCAGACCTACCTATATACTTAAAACCTAAAATGTTGTAAAAGTTTATTTGTTGTTCTGTTGTATGGAGAATAGGTTCTGTTCTTCAGTGACATACATGTAGAAGGGAAGAAGACTCCTTTGCCAATAGAGAATGTTTCCCCCCAGAGGAATCGTCCCCATTCTTGGGAAAGATCATCTTCCAGCATAATTGACAATTTGTGTAAAATCTGCAAAAAAAAAATTTTTTCAGTCATAGCATACTTGATGTTTGGGACGTGTCAAATCTTAGTACCAAAACATATTCCCATAGGAATGTTGCTTAGACTGAAAAAAACAAAAAACACTGAATAGTGCCAGCTATTCTCAGGCTGCGAAAGTAGAACTTTTCAGCCAGTTCTACTGGTTCCTTAGGAAATCAGTATATGCTCCAACTAATCCCATGAGCACAGAAATAGCTTATGTCCTTTAGCATCTTTTACTCATACCCTAAGAGTATTTTCCATTTTTTACCATCCTTAATTCCATATTATATAAAAGTTAGACTGCCAACTTTTTCAAAGTAAATGGGGTCTGTTTTAGCCTTCCGTGATAGGAAATCTTTTTCATGACTCATTTGTGAAATGACAGTTTTATTCTGGTAGGGCAATCATTACCAATAAACTCTATTACAACAAAGGTATATATTTCTCCCAGTAAATGAAATTTCTGTTAATGTATATGAAGAGACTTTATATCTATATATACACATACATACACACACACACATATCAATAACAATTTTTAAAAGTCATCTTTAAAGAAGACTCTTTTGAAAATTATTTTCTCCACCTTTGGTGATATTCACATAGAAAAATTCCCTAAGGCCTGTACCTGTCCCTACTCTTCTTCTCAGAACCCTACATATAGTTGTGATTACTCCAGTGGGGTGAATAGGAAACTCTAATTTCCTATTTTTGAAGACAAAAGCAACCCTATAAGAGAAAGTAATGATGTATTTAACCTCTTCAGAGTGTTCTGTGATTCATAAACTCTTATTTCCATAATTGGAAATTGGTTTTCATGTTAATGTATATGGTAGTGGGTCAATGGAAGAGTGACTAAGGTCATGAGCTCTGTAGCCTAACTGCCTGGATGTTAGTCCTGTCTCTACCACTTACCAACTTCATGACTTTGGCCAAACTACTTAACTGCTGTGTGTCTCAGTTTGGTAAAATGAATTATAATAGTCTTAATTCATAGTGTTGTTATAAAGTTTAAACATGTAAAGTGCCCAGGCCTCTGCTTGGTACATAGTTAGATATCAATTTTTAGTTACTATTGTAACTAAAATTATACAGTAAAAACGAATATGGATTACCTTTATTGACATTGAATTGACAGCAGAGGAGGTGGGGTTCAAAACCAGGTAGTCTGGCTCCAGAGTCTATGCTGTTATGTGTTAGGAACATACTACCATCAAACTCAGTGCTTTTGAAGCCTGAGATAGTAGAATATTGTTTAAAGAATTAATTTAAAACTCTTTAGGCATGCCCACATGCCAAGAACCAAGAACCTAATACCAAGATTTCTGACAAGGAGTAAAAGTTCTATGTTATTCCCAGGATGGGCTGCTTAGGCTTAGAGCACACGGATAACATTGAAAAACATGTCTTTTTTGTTTGTTTTGATATTAGGCAACTGCTTTTCCCTCAGAAGTCAAAGACTTGACCAAGAGAATCCGTACTGTTCTTATGGCCACAGCTCAAATGAAGGAGCATGAGAAGGACCCCGAAATGCTAATTGATCTCCAGTATAGCTTAGCCAAGTCCTACGCAAGTACCCCAGAGCTCAGGAAAACCTGGCTTGATAGCATGGCCAAGATTCATATAAAAAATGGAGATTTTTCAGAGGTGACTACTTATGACTTTATTCTAAACACAAGCCCTCCCAAACCCCTGGAGCACAGACTCATGGTTCCTTCTTTATTTCCTTTTTCAGGCAGCAATGTGTTATGTCCATGTAGCAGCTTTGGTTGCTGAGTTTCTTCATCGAAAAAGTAAGATATTTCTGTTCTTCAAGTCAGGGAGAATTTCAGTTAGCCCAAGGAGTTTTATCTTTGTAGCTTGCAGCTATGAATGGGATATGATTGAGCTCTGAATAATATGCTCACCTTTTATCTCAATCACTGTTGAATAGAAGTTGTTCTAAAAGAAAACTGGATTGTTCATTTGCCTTCTATTTTCATTAAGAGTATAAGAATAAGTTAAATAGTACAGGGCCAGGCCTGATGCTCAGTGCTTGTTTTCCAAGTCTGTCTCCCTGGAAGACTGCCACAGATTAAATTCTTCTCAGGGCTTATGGGAAGCTCTGGATGACATACATCACTTATTTTCCCCTGTCTACCCCAACTTTACCAACAACTGTCCATGAATTCTATCTCTACAGCCATTTTAGTGTAACAGAATCTTGGTATTAAAAGGGAGTTGAGAGGACTTCCCTGCACTCCCAGTGCAGGGCTCATGTTCTGTCCCTGGTCAGGGAATCAGATCCTGCATGCCGCAACTAAAGGTCTCACCTGCTACAGCTAAGATCCAGTGCAGGCAAATAAAGAAAGAAATATATTTTTCAAATGCTAAAAAGGCAAAAAAGGGAGTTCACACATCAGCTAGATGGCCCTATAATATGTCATTTGTTTGTATACTCACCTCAAGAACAATTTGTCATCCATACACAGATGAAGTACCTTTGGGAGCTGTGGGATCCAGCCCCACATACCAAGGGACCTGGAGGAATTTTACCCACCCATGTATCAGGTAATGGGCTGACAGACCTGTGTGCTGTCTGTGGACCTTGCAGTGGCCTATGAGCTGGCTCCAGCCCCTGTCAGCTGCAGTCTAGGATCCCCTGGAGAACACTTGTTTTCATTAATCACCCACAGACAAGAAAGCCTTGGGGGAAGTCCAGAAGTCCAGTGGAGAAGTTCCGGCATGCTGTCGGAGCAAAAATTNAGACCTATGAAGGTATGTTCTCGCTTTAAGTGAAAAATTAGAACCATGTTTATTGTCAGGGGAGTTTCACTTCTCAAGGTAAACTCTGCACTGGATTCACAACTTTTATATAGTATCAAGTGTATAGAATGTGAGCTTCACGAGTCAAGGCTTTGTCTCGTACATCCCTGTACCTCTAGCACCTAGAACACTGCCAGGTACACAGTAAACATTCAGGATTAGTTGAATGGATGGATGAATGACTATACTGTGTTTATGATAGGATTTGAATTTTTTCTGGGGTTGAGTTTTAAACTTACTCAGCAAAGAAATGAGTTTTTTCTCAACCATTGTTACCATTTATAAGATTGGTTAATTAAACACTGAGTTGGAAATTTCACAAAACATCACTTTCTCAAGTTGCTGATAGCTGCTGGATCCTTTGTCAGCAAATGAGAAATGGCACAGAAGGGATTCATTACTATATGATATACCAAGATGAAAGAACCATCTGTTAACTGGGGCTTACCAGAGATACTCATTGGCAAACCCAGGTCCAAGGCTATTGTTTTTAGGTAACCGTTGGCTGAGGTTACCTGACCACCACTCCTCAGACCTACCTATATACTTAAAACCTAAAATGTTGTAAAAGTTTATTTGTTGTTCTGTTGTATGGAGAATAGGTTCTGTTCTTCAGTGACATACATGTAGAAGGGAAGAAGACTCCTTTGCCAATAGAGAATGTTTCCCCCCAGAGGAATCGTCCCCATTCTTGGGAAAGATCATCTTCCAGCATAATTGACAATTTGTGTAAAATCTGCAAAAAAAAATTTTTTTCAGTCATAGCATACTTGATGTTTGGGACGTGTCAAATCTTAGTACCAAAACATATTCCCATAGGAATGTTGCTTAGACTGAAAAAAACAAAAAACACTGAATAGTGCCAGCTATTCTCAGGCTGCGAAAGTAGAACTTTTCAGCCAGTTCTACTGGTTCCTTAGGAAATCAGTATATGCTCCAACTAATCCCATGAGCACAGAAATAGCTTATGTCCTTTAGCATCTTTTACTCATACCCTAAGAGTATTTTCCATTTTTTACCATCCTTAATTCCATATTATATAAAAGTTAGACTGCCAACTTTTTCAAAGTAAATGGGGTCTGTTTTAGCCTTCCGTGATAGGAAATCTTTTTCATGACTCATTTGTGAAATGACAGTTTTATTCTGGTAGGGCAATCATTACCAATAAACTCTATTACAACAAAGGTATATATTTCTCCCAGTAAATGAAATTTCTGTTAATGTATATGAAGAGACTTTATATCTATATATACACATACATACACACACACACATATCAATAACAATTTTTAAAAGTCATCTTTAAAGAAGACTCTTTTGAAAATTATTTTCTCCACCTTTGGTGATATTCACATAGAAAAATTCCCTAAGGCCTGTACCTGTCCCTACTCTTCTTCTCAGAACCCTACATATAGTTGTGATTACTCCAGTGGGGTGAATAGGAAACTCTAATTTCCTATTTTTGAAGACAAAAGCAACCCTATAAGAGAAAGTAATGATGTATTTAACCTCTTCAGAGTGTTCTGTGATTCATAAACTCTTATTTCCATAATTGGAAATTGGTTTTCATGTTAATGTATATGGTAGTGGGTCAATGGAAGAGTGACTAAGGTCATGAGCTCTGTAGCCTAACTGCCTGGATGTTAGTCCTGTCTCTACCACTTACCAACTTCATGACTTTGGCCAAACTACTTAACTGCTGTGTGTCTCAGTTTGGTAAAATGAATTATAATAGTCTTAATTCATAGTGTTGTTATAAAGTTTAAACATGTAAAGTGCCCAGGCCTCTGCTTGGTACATAGTTAGATATCAATTTTTAGTTACTATTGTAACTAAAATTATACAGTAAAAACGAATATGGATTACCTTTATTGACATTGAATTGACAGCAGAGGAGGTGGGGTTCAAAACCAGGTAGTCTGGCTCCAGAGTCTATGCTGTTATGTGTTAGGAACATACTACCATCAAACTCAGTGCTTTTGAAGCCTGAGATAGTAGAATATTGTTTAAAGAATTAATTTAAAACTCTTTAGGCATGCCCACATGCCAAGAACCAAGAACCTAATACCAAGATTTCTGACAAGGAGTAAAAGTTCTATGTTATTCCCAGGATGGGCTGCTTAGGCTTAGAGCACACGGATAACATTGAAAAACATGTCTTTTTTGTTTGTTTTGATATTAGGCAACTGCTTTTCCCTCAGAAGTCAAAGACTTGACCAAGAGAATCCGTACTGTTCTTATGGCCACAGCTCAAATGAAGGAGCATGAGAAGGACCCCGAAATGCTAATTGATCTCCAGTATAGCTTAGCCAAGTCCTACGCAAGTACCCCAGAGCTCAGGAAAACCTGGCTTGATAGCATGGCCAAGATTCATATAAAAAATGGAGATTTTTCAGAGGTGACTACTTATGACTTTATTCTAAACACAAGCCCTCCCAAACCCCTGGAGCACAGACTCATGGTTCCTTCTTTATTTCCTTTTTCAGGCAGCAATGTGTTATGTCCATGTAGCAGCTTTGGTTGCTGAGTTTCTTCATCGAAAAAGTAAGATATTTCTGTTCTTCAAGTCAGGGAGAATTTCAGTTAGCCCAAGGAGTTTTATCTTTGTAGCTTGCAGCTATGAATGGGATATGATTGAGCTCTGAATAATATGCTCACCTTTTATCTCAATCACTGTTGAATAGAAGTTGTTCTAAAAGAAAACTGGATTGTTCATTTGCCTTCTATTTTCATTAAGAGTATAAGAATAAGTTAAATAGTACAGGGCCAGGCCTGATGCTCAGTGCTTGTTTTCCAAGTCTGTCTCCCTGGAAGACTGCCACAGATTAAATTCTTCTCAGGGCTTATGGGAAGCTCTGGATGACATACATCACTTATTTTCCCCTGTCTACCCCAACTTTACCAACAACTGTCCATGAATTCTATCTCTACAGCCATTTTAGTGTAACAGAATCTTGGTATTAAAAGGGAGTTGAGAGGACTTCCCTGCACTCCCAGTGCAGGGCTCATGTTCTGTCCCTGGTCAGGGAATCAGNAAAACAGAAGCCACAGCTCTGAAGGGCAGAATCAGGAATCCACGTCACATACCAGAAAGATTTAAAGCAAACCCTTTAAGACCATGTGATATAATGCTACATAGGGCTAGAGAAGAGCCCTCACACTGATATACACTGGCCTAGATTTAGTAACTTGTTTCATCTAAAACAAGACTAAACAAAACAAGACTAAAGGGAATCAACGTTTTCCCCAAGCATTTTGAAGACCCACAAAAAAGAGTCCTCTTATCATTGGGTAGTTTGGTGGATGTTGATAACTTAAACAAGGACATATATATTTATATATATGCATATGTGTGTATGGGTATATATATGTGGTTGTCTAATTNCAAGACTAAACAAAACAAGACTAAAGGGAATCAACGTTTTCCCCAAGCATTTTGAAGACCCACAAAAAAGAGTCCTCTTATCATTGGGTAGTTTGGTGGGTGTTGATAACTTAAACAAGGACATATATATTTATATATATGCATATGTGTGTATGGGTATATATATGTGGTTGTCTAATTGGCGATGCATCATCAGGCATAGGAATCAAGATAATGCATTTAGCAAGAAGAGTGGACTCTGAAGCTGAAAAAATCTTTAATAGTCTTTACACCAGATGATGTAGACCAGAGAGTCCAAAAGTAGCTCTCAACCTGTTTGTTTCTGATATGAACCATAATTTACCCTCCCTGTATTTGAGATACACACTGAAAGACCCTTTCCTGGGATGCTTTGGCTCCTTTTTATCCTCTCCTGAATCCCAGCCTTTTCTAGAAACCCTGGATGTGGGAATCATTTAAAATAATAATATTGTCAGAATAGACAGAATTTTTCTCTCAGTCACGGATGTAGCTGCCTGAGCCCTTCAAGGGGTTGACTCTTCTTTGTTAAGGACTACATTCTTTACCTGTTCTCAAGTGTGGGGACCCTCTTCTTTAACTGCCTATCTAACCCTTCACTTTATGAATCAAGTGGGCTCTTTTCTCCTAAATTTCAAAAAGTTCTCACAATTCACTACTACTCAACGAGTGTCCCATAGACCAAGCCATGATACATGACCCTTTTTCCATCAGAATGCTGAGAAATCTCAGTATGAGGTTGGGCTTTCTTAAACCTTCCTTCTTCCTTCTCTAGCCTCTAACACTAGGAAGCTTACCAAATATTTAGTCGTGAGAACATCATCATTTCTAAGCATCACTATTAGATTGTAGAATAGTAGATGGCAAAAGCTGTTTGTCCCCTTTGCGACCAGTGATTTTCTACTGACTAGCAGATCCTGTTATAAGGAGACTGAATTTTCCTTTAAAGTGACAACCCACTTATATAGGGGTAAATGCAGTCACAGCAAGAGTGTTTGGACGTGTTCCTAAGTGCAAAATCTGTAGAGCAACCATGAGGCCGCCTATCCCCAGACTGTTGTTAGATGGTAACAATTTGGTCCACAATCCTATAGCAATAGTTTTCACCTGGGACTCACTATTTATCCTCCCAGTGGTCCAACAGCAGTCACTATACCAACTGATAGCAATCATTTAATTTTTTCTTCAGAAACCTAGTTTACTTATTGGTAGCTTTGGTAAAACAGATTTATTAAACAGTTGTTGCATGTTAGGTACCACTATAAACCCTTTACATTTTACTGAATTCTTGTAAGTAGTTATCTGTATAACAGATACAGCCCTAGAGAGAGAAACATGTCTAAAATCACACAGTTAATGATAAAACTGGGTCTGTCTAACTCCAAAACCTCTAGTTCTTCCAGTGCCCCATCCTCTTTCTCTGAGGATGCCTCATCCCTGGCATCTATTTTATTTCCTGTCTCTCTTTACAAGTCCTAGGGCGCTTTTCCAATTGTCCAGTAAAACAAGGAACTAGAGATGATTACAAAAGCTCATTCAATGTTTACCTGAAAAGTACATGCCCTCTTTGTCTAGGTGACAGATGATAAACATACACAGGATCAAAGTGTTAATAATTTTTAGACCAGATTCACTTCAGTTCAGTCGCCCAGTCATGCCCGACTCTTTGTGACCCCATGAACCACAACCTGCCAAGCCTGCCTGTCCATCACCAGCTCCCGGAGTCGACCCAAATTCATGTCTGTTGAGTCGGTGATGCCATCTAACCATCTCATCCTCTGTTGTCCCCTTCTCCTGCCTTCAATCTTTTGCAACATCTCGGTCTTTTCAAATGAATCAGCTCTTCGCATCAGGTGGCCAGAGTATTTGGAGTTTGAACTTCAACATCAGTCCTTCCAATGAACACCCAGGTCTGATCTCCTTTAGGATGGACTGGATGGATCTCCTTGCAGTCCAGGGGACTCTCAAGAGTCTTTTCTAACACCACAGTTGAAAAACATCAATTCTTCTGTGCTCAGCTTTCTTTATAGTCCAACTCTCACATCTGTACATGACCACTGGAAAAACCATGGCATTGACTAGATGGACATTTGTTGACAAAGTAATGTCTCTGCTTTTCAATATATTGTCTAGGTTGGTCATAACTCTCCTTCCAAGAAGTAAGCATCTTTTAATTTCATGGCTGCAATCACCATCTGCAGTGATTTTGGAGCCCCCAAAAATAAAGTCAGCCACTGTTTCCCCATCTATTTGCCATGAGGTGATGGGACCAGATGCCATCCCAGCAGTCTTGCTTCCAGCTTGTGCTTCCTCCAGCCCAGTGTTTCTCATGATGTACTCTGCATATAAGTTAAATCAGCAGGGTTAAATCAGTTAATACGGCCTTGATGTACTCCTTTTCCTATTTGGAACCAGTCTATTGTTCCATGTCCGGTTCTAACTGTTGCCTCCTGACCTGCGTAGAGGTTTCTCAAGAGGCAGGTCAGGTGGTTTTGTATTCTCATCTCTTTCAGAATTTTCCACAGTTTATTGTGATACACGCAGTCAGAGGCTTTGGCATAGTCAATAAATAGATCATATCAGGAAACTTTTACTATACCAAGCATTGCAGATGAAGGATAGTCAGAGAATAAAACTTATTTGTAAGTACCTTGAGCGCATCATTTTGGGAAAAGACTGGTAGAATATATAGTAGATAGAATTGGTAAAAAAAAAAAAAAGTGGTTTTTTTTTGTAAGATAAAATTACACTTATGACTTTGTTCCTTACCAAAAGTATGTGTTTATTTTTAAGGATAGGTAGTGCATGTAAGTCTGTCTTTCATTTACAAAACACTTTTAAAAAGTAAATATACTTCACTGCTTTTTATTTACACAGAATTATTCCCTAATGGATGTTCAGCCTTCAAGAAAATTACTCCCAACATAGATGAAGAAGGAGCAATGAAGGAGGATGCTGGAATGATGGATGTCCATTATAGTGAAGTAAGACTTCAGGGCCTGCATTGTCAGTTAGATAAATGTAACTTCTTTAAATATATTTACATTAAGAAATTATTACAGCTAACTTAATTTGAAAGGTAACTAAGGGTTGATGAACTATAAGGATTAAAACTACCCAGGGATCAAATGTCCCTTTTTGGAATGTGGAGCCCTATCTCTGCAACAGTTGTTACTGTCTGGTTTTAGAAATGTACCATGTATCGTCATCCAATCACCTTCTCAGTAACCAGATCACAGGTACCATACTTTGAAGACATCTCCATAAAAAATAGAGTTAACAATGTAACAGCTAAAGAGAGGCTTCCAGGTGTTTTAAAGATGGAAAATTTCTGTTCTGAGCTTCATATGGATAGTAAACAGCTGCTGTTGTCACTCACTCAATAAGGCTTTAGACTTGGTGATAAAGAGGTGTAAAATAATTAGATATGGCTGATACCTGATGTCCAGAGTCTACCTAAAGAGACAACCCACCTACACAAAATGGAGAAAAGCAAGACAGTGCCATTTGAATACTACAGACAATATGCAGAGTCAAAGGTGAGAGATACCTTTGGGCTGAGGAGAGTTAGGACTAGAGAGAGGTTTAAAGAATGAGGATACCCTGAAGTCGTTGCAGCAGCTGCAGAGAATAGCTGGGATAAAAGTGAAGAGGTGGGAAAGTGTAAGGCGTATTTTAGGGGGCAGAGGAAATGGATCATTTTGGCTAAGCCATTGGGTTCGCATAGGGAAGAGTAGTAGTGGAGGTCTGAATTTGAGAAACTTTGAATGTCTGGACTTTATTGATTAGCATGTTGAATTGCTGTCAAAGGTTTTTGAGCAGAATAGTAACAAGATGAAATGAAGCAGGAGGGAAGGTTAAATTGGTGGTAATGTGGGAAAGGTATTGGAGGTCAGTAGATGGCGACTGGGGGCAGAGGCTGGAATGTGGGCTGCCCTAAGTGTCCAGTTGTGAAGCAGCCAGACCTAAACCCAGCTTGTGACAGGTTCAGAGAACACTGAGGAAAAGAGGAAGACTTGCTGGCTGTGTAGGAGAAGAGTCAAATGTAACACTGAGATTTCAGGTTTGGATATTTATAGAAAGATGATGGATGGATGATTTCACAGGGAAGGTGATGAAGTCCATTCTTTGATGAGTATTGAATTTGAAGTATCAGTAGAAGGTTATTGAAATGGAAAAAACATCAGGTCATTAGACATTAAGAACTGAATCTACAGAGAGAGATCAGGGTTGCGGAGCTACATCTGGAAGTCATAGCTGTGTGAGAAGCAAAGCACACTGATAATGGGAGACAATATAGCGAGTGAAGACCAGAGAACCAAGAACTGAATCACAGTGACGTTCACATTTAAGGAATGTGAATACCAAATAAAGAAACCACAAAAGGAGGGAGACTGAAGTGCTTGCAGGCCCACAGAAATGAATTTTTTTAAGGTTGAAGAAACATAAAAAGCAGCAGTTTAAAGTGATAGAGACACACTTTGTACTCTATGAACTATATTTTTAAAATATAAGCAATTTCCAGCTAGCTCTGGTTCATTTCGCTAAAATGATCTATGCCTAGAAGCTTTACCTCCTACCTCTTTTTTTTNCACCTTCTCAGTAACCAGATCACAGGTACCATACTTTGAAGACATCTCCATAAAAAATAGAGTTAACAATGTAACAGCTAAAGAGAGGCTTCCAGGTGTTTTAAAGATGGAAAATTTCTGTTCTGAGCTTCATATGGATAGTAAACAGCTGCTGTTGTCACTCACTCAATAAGGCTTTAGACTTGGTGATAAAGAGGTGTAAAATAATTAGATATGGCTGATACCTGATGTCCAGAGTCTACCTAAAGAGACAACCCACCTACACAAAATGGAGAAAAGCAAGACAGTGCCATTTGAATACTACAGACAATATGCAGAGTCAAAGGTGAGAGATACCTTTGGGCTGAGGAGAGTTAGGACTAGAGAGAGGTTTAAAGAACGAGGATACCCTGAAGTCGTTGCAGCAGCTGCGGAGAATAGCTGGGATAAAAGTGAAGAGGTGGGAAAGTGTAAGGCGTATTTTAGGGGGCAGAGGAAATGGATCATTTTGGCTAAGCCATTGGGTTCGCATAGGGAAGAGTAGTAGTGGAGGTCTGAATTTGAGAAACTTTGAATGTCTGGACTTTATTGATTAGCATGTTGAATTGCTGTCAAAGGTTTTTGAGCAGAATAGTAACAAGATGAAATGAAGCAGGAGGGAAGGTTAAATTGGTGGTAATGTGGGAAAGGTATTGGAGGTCAGTAGATGGCGACTGGGGGCAGAGGCTGGAATGTGGGCTGCCCTAAGTGTCCAGTTGTGAAGCAGCCAGACCTAAACCCAGCTTGTGACAGGTTCAGAGAACACTGAGGAAAAGAGGAAGACTTGCTGGCTGTGTAGGAGAAGAGTCAAATGTAACACTGAGATTTCAGGTTTGGATATTTATAGAAAGATGATGGATGGATGATTTCACAGGGAAGGTGATGAAGTCCATTCTTTGATGAGTATTGAATTTGAAGTATCAGTAGAAGGTTATTGAAATGGAAAAAACATCAGGTCATTAGACATTAAGAACTGAATCTACAGAGAGAGATCAGGGTTGCGGAGCTACATCTGGAAGTCATAGCTGTGTGAGAAGCAAAGCACACTGATAATGGGAGACAATATAGCGAGTGAAGACCAGAGAACCAAGAACTGAATCACAGTGACGTTCACATTTAAGGAATGTGAATACCAAATAAAGAAACCACAAAAGGAGGGAGACTGAAGTGCTTGCAGGCCCACAGAAATGAATTTTTTTAAGGTTGAAGAAACATAAAAAGCAGCAGTTTAAAGTGATAGAGACACACTTTGTACTCTATGAACTATATTTTTAAAATATAAGCAATTTCCAGCTAGCTCTGGTTCATTTCGCTAAAATGATCTATGCCTAGAAGCTTTACCTCCTACCTCTTTTTTTTTGCCTACTACTTCTCTATAAGTCTCTCTCCTCAGCAGTATAACTAGAGGCACAAATGTAGAGAGCGGACTTGTGGACACAGTCGGGGGAAAGAGAGGGTGGGATGAATTGAGAGAGTAGCATTAAAATGTATACATGACCATGTATACAATAGATAGCTAGTGGGAAGTTGCTGTATACACAGGGAGCTCAACCCGGTGCTCTGTGATGACCTAGAGGGCTAGGAGCTGCGGGTGGGAGGGAGGCTCAAGAGAGAGGGTACACAAACACACACACACACACACACACACACACACACACACAGAGTTAATGACTGACTCATGTTGTGTGGCAGAAATGAACACTACATTGTAAACCAATTATCCTCCAATTAAAAAGAAAAAGATTGATAACAGTAGGAGCCCGTCTAGCATCAAAAATGCTGGAGTGGGTTGCCATTTCCTTTTCCAGGGCCTCTTCCCGACCCGGGGATCAAACCTGGGTCTGCTGCATTGCAGGCAGATTCTTCAGCGTCTGCACCACCACGGAAGCCCCAAATGATTAGCACATAGTATGAAATCAATAGATATTTCTTAAGTGAAAAATAATAAAATAAAGATAATAATACTATCCTAGTCACTTCACAATAAACATGAAAGTTCTTTATGTCATTAGGTGCTACATAAATGTCAGGCTTTATCACTGACCCCCAGAACTGAGAAGAGTTGATGCTTAAAACGTGTTTGCTGGATCAATTAATCATAACAGAGAATCAGATACTTAAATTTTAATCCCAGTTCATTGCTTGACTGTGAAGCCTGGGGTAAATTTTTGAGTTTTGGTTAGACTTAGATGATTTTCATGTAAGATCTCCAGTTTGTGTGGGCTCACAGCAGGAAGATTCCAGGGAGTTCATGGGAGATAAATGGATTAGCAGAACTGCAGTTACGTCCTTTTTTCCAAACAGCAGCTTCAGCTTAGTCATAGAAGTGGCCTTAAGCCTGACCCTTTTTTGTACTCTAACGGAAAGTAGTAATATTTCTTATTAGTCAAGAACTAGAATCAGTTTCCTATGTAAACACATTTGTTGGAACTCTTTTGTGTTCTACAGTAATAATAATTTATATGCGCTTTTCATTTAAGGTATAGAATTATATTCTCCATAGTGCCATTTTATGTTTCAGTTTATATAATAGGGCTTCTTCCTCATGCCCTAGCCAATGGAAAATAACTGTCACTGATTTATAAGTGTTAGTGAAATGAAAGATACAAACTATTGTTCATTTAGTGGCTTCTTTAAGTAGGTGAGTTAACCCATTAATAATTTAATTTGTTTTTAAGACTGCATTTCTGACTTTTGATTTGGAATAAAATTAACATACAGTAAAATGCACACATATTAGGTGGACAACTTGATGAATTTTGACAGTTGTCTACACCCATATGACACCGTGGTAACACATTACCACGAGAAACAAAAAAGAACATGTGCATTACCCCAGAAAGTTCCATTGTGCCCATTTCCAGTCTGCCCAGACCCAATATCTGATGTAGATTAGTGTTAACAGTATTTGGTGTCATAAAAATGAAATCATTCAGTATCTACCTTTTGTATCTACCTCTTCTGGTTGACAGAAATTTTTTGAGATACATCCATGTTGTGGAGTAAATCATAAGTTCTTCTTCATGGCTAAATATTCTATTCTCTCGATATAACATTTTAAAACCATTCTCCTGTGGAAGGATTTTGGATTGATTCCAGTTTGGGACTGTTATGAATAAGGCTGCTTTAAATATTCTTATCTGTGACCTTTTATGGACATATGCTTTAATTTTTCTTGAGTAAATACCCTTCTGGTTCCTCGGGAAGTTTTATATGTAACTTTATATGAAATTGTCAGTTTTTAAAAGTGGTTGGGCCATTTTATAGCCCACCAACAATGGATGAGAGTTCCAGCTGCTTCACTTCCCCACCAACATTAGCTGTTGCTAATCTTTTCGTATTTTTGCCATCCTATTAGATGTGAAGTGGTATCTCACTGTGGTTTTCATTTGTATTTCTCTAATGCCTAATGGTGTTGAGCATTTTTCATGCGGTCTTTGTCTTTCATTTATCTTTTGTGGAATGTTTGTTCAATTCTCTTGCCCATTTTAGAAATTCCATTATTCTTTTTGTTGTTGTTGATTTATCAGAGTTATTTCTATATTCGGGATATAAGTCCATAGTCAGATATATGTGCTGCAGATTGTTTACCAGTGTTTGATTAATTTATGTATTTTCTTCATTAAGTCTTTTAGTGAGCGGAAGGTTTTGGTTTTGATAAAGTCCAATTTACTCTTTTTTTAATGGTGTATTTGTGTGTGTGGTTGTGTGTGTGTGAGTGTGTGTGTGTGTGTGTGTGTGTGTATGTTTGGTCTGAGAAATCCTTCCTTACCTCGAGACTGTGAAGATATTGCCTGATATGTTCTGCTATGAACTTTGTTCCTGAGTTTTATGTTTGGGTCTATGCTGGGGTCCAGGCCCAGTGTATCCAGGGTAATTTGAAGGGCAGATGGAATCAGCATCCTAGGAAAAAGCTATTTAATTAGAAGTATAGAGAGAGATGAGAAAAGAATAGTAGTAGTAGGAAAATTAGTGGAGAAAAAGAGGCTGAATAACTTGGTTTACGCGGAATGCCAATAAAACTCCAAGACAAGGAGTTTGCACCACCTATGTAGGCCACCGGTGCCCACTTGAATAGCAGAGGGTGCCCCGCCTTGGGCTCCCTCTCACATAGGTCTTAGAAGCCAGGGCAAAATTAGTAGGCTTAGCGGGTACCCACACTCCAGATGGGAATTCAGCCAGAAAAACAGAGAACAAGAGAGAACGACACAGGGGAATCATCAGTCTTTCCAGTAACTGATCCATTTTCTTTATTTTCAGGTTTACTTATATACTTTTTGTTATACATAGGGATGAATACAGAGTCATGAGGGGTTAGCAGACCTGACTTTTATCACAATCAGGTGCTTCATATAAATGTATACAAAGGTCTTAGGGGTTTTACATCATCTTCTGTCCATGAGGCCTGCTGACATGTTATGGCCCTTTCTGATGATCGTCAATCAACCAGAAAACTTATTTTTTCCAGGGGTGATTTTTTCTTAAACCAGGCACCACCCTCCAAGGGTACCAGATAAAGTTGCATTCCTACAGGGTGAGGGTGTAGTGGGTTACAATTAAGAAAGGAATTTACTTAGTTTAAGGTTTAACATGATTAATCTTAAAGGTTAATACTTATTTCTCCTAAATGCTAGTTATATTCATTATAAGGGCAGGGAATATGGAGATTTAGCAGCAAATATTGGCTCAACAAATGGAAAACCCTTCACCAATATAATTTCTAATCAACCCACTATACCATACTAATAATTTTCTAACTTCTCAAAAGAGTCTGTATTTAGAAAGTTTAAAGCATCTCGTGCCTCTCACCGTTGGGAGGCTGTAAATAATCACATGTGGCCGGTCGAACCTGCTCAGGCAGGCTAGAGAACCTTCAGAGGAGTTTGTAAGTTGAAACACTCTTGTCACACCCAGGAATTTTTATTGATTGGAGCTGCAAGTTAACTCCTTCTCCAAGAGAGGTGGTGGGGGACAGCCCCTTGTAAAGTCAGAGGTGTAGGTGAGAGCATAAAACAGTAAAGTAGGCAGACTCTGATTTTGGGGGTAGATGCTCGGGAACAGGGGGTCTCCTGAGGTTAGATCTCGCCTTTGCGTAATGCCGAGCCTCCTTCCTCATGACCTTTGCCACGGGCAGAGTTCCTCACTCTGGCTCCCGGCAGGTCTATAGTCTCTTTAGAATTTATTTTTGAGTGTATAATGAGATAGAAGTCAAGATTCATTTTTTGTAGACAGGTATTTTACATAGTCCACACCATTTTGGAAGAAATAAAACTTCTTTCACCCCTGCTGAATTGCTTTGGCACCTTAGTTAAATTTCAGTTCTTTATATGTTTGTGACCTATTTCTGTTTTGTACCACTGAGCTATTTGACCACATTGATATCAATATCACACTGTCTTGATTGCTGCAAGTTTGTAAGTTGTAGAATAATATAGTGTTAGTCCTTCAACTTTGTTCTTTTTCAAAGTCACTTTGGCTATTCTGTATCCTTTGATTTCCATATAGAATTTCAGATCATCTTTTCTCTTTCCTCAAAATAGACTGCTGGAAGCTTTGTTGAGATTTTGTTACATTTATATATCTCTACATGGAGAATGGATAGCTTGAACAATACTAAGTCTTTCAATCAAGTCTTGTTTGGGTTTTTAATTTCACCCAGCAATATTTTGTGCTTTTTCAGAGTAGAAGTCCTTTCCTGGATATTTTGTTAGATGATGAATGTTCTGATGCTACTGGAAATAGTATTGTTTGGGTTTTTAATCTTATTTTTCAATTTGTTATTGCTAGTATATATAAATACAGTGATTCTATATATTAATCTTATGATCTGCAACCTTGCTAAATCCTCGTTTTAGTAGTTTGTATATTCCTTAGGATTTTCTATATACACCATCATGTCATGTGCACAGAAAGATAGTTTCACATTTCCTGATCTATTTCCCTTCTTTCTTTTTCTCTTGCCTTATTACACTGGCTAGCACCTTCAATACAATGTTGAATAGAAATGATAAGAGCAGACAGTTTGACTTGTTCCCAAATTGAAGAGAAGAGTGTTCAGCCTGCAGGTTTTTAATAAATGCTCTTTATCAGATTGGGAACAATCTCTTCGATTCCCTGTTCTGGGTGGATTCTTTTTTAACATTGTGAAGGGATATTGAATTTTTTTCAAATTCTTTTTCTGCAAATATTGCTAGATGTCACGTTTTTTTTATTTTATTTACATGGCTTTTCTGTTTACATTGGATTTTTTTTCCTTATTGTAAACCAACTTTACATTCCTGGGACAAACATTACTAGTTTTTAATAGATTTCTTTTTAATTTCCCCTGAGTTCCTCCTTTCTACTGTTATTAGAAAATTTAACTATTAAATGTTAATATATAGATTGTTCAAGTAGCAACATTTAATGAACATCTATTTACTACCACCCTGCTAGTGACTGAAAAATACAACATAATAAATATGTTGTCCCTACACTTAAAGAGTCATAGCCTACTTGTAAAGTCAGATACTTATATAATTGGCAAGTATAGTGATAAATATCCATCCAATGTAGTATCATAGTAAGAAAAATAGGCCTCTTGTGTCACTACTGTGTTAATCAGAAGGATCCCAGAAGAGGTGAAATCTAACTTTTCTTACAGGGTTAACTAAGTGAAAGGGATTAAAGGACACGAGGGAACAGAATGGACAAAGGCACAAGTTAAGACAACACCAGGGTGCTTCCAAGAAACTAATAGTAGTTCATCACTGCTGGAGCATAAAGTACAAGGCTAGCTTGAGGAGTGATGATTTCAGAAAATATCAGCCAGATTGCTGCAAACCTTGTGTGCCAAATGAAGGAATTTTGTCCTGAGTTCTGTAAATGATGGGGAGCCATTATGAGATTCTAAGGGAAGTGGGATGTAATCTGGTTTGTATTTTAATCAAAACCCTCTGGCAGATTTGTGGAGGATAGATTTGAAAGTACCAAGGCTGGAGGCAGGAAGATCTGTTAGAAAACAATAATGATGTCCTGAATCTTAGCAGTGATAGTAGAAATGGAGAGGAAGGGTCAGATTTGAGAAATATTTAGGAAGTAAAAGTGGCAGAATTTGGTGATGAACTGATCAGAAGATGAGTCAAGATTGAGGGTGTATTAGTTTCCTAGAGTTGCCATAACAACGTACACAAACTGGGTGATTTAAGACAATATAACTTTATTGTCTCACAGTTCTAGAGTCCAGAGGTCTGAAATCAAGGTGTCAGCATGGTCATGTTCCCTCTGAGACTCTGGGTAGCAGCCTTCCTTGCCTCCTCCTAGCTCTGATGGTAGCTGTTGGTCTTGGATTTCCTTGGCTGTTGCTGCATTACTCCAGTATCTGCCTCTGTAGTCACATGGTGCTCTCCCTGTTTGTCTCTGTCCTTTTGGAGTAAGGCTCACCCAGTAAATCCCTCCAGTATGTAAGTCACTCCAGTGTGATGTCACCTTCACTCATCATTATCTCCAGTGACCTTATTTCCCAATAAGGTTATATTCTGAGGCACTGAGAGTTAGGGCTTCAGCTTATCTTTGTGAGAGACACAGTTCAACCTATAACAAAGAGTAAAGTCAAAATTGCTTTTGATTTTGTAGCTCAGTCTATAGGTTATGACCCACTGGCTAGGTGGGAAACACAAGGAAAAGAGCTTGTTTAGAAAGAAGATAAATTCAGAATTGACTAGAGGAGATACATTAAGAGCCATTGTAGCAGTCAGTTTTATAGGACTGAAATTCATCTCTTTAAGATAGAAACAAACTGTTAAGACATATGGATAGTATGAGTAATTGGCATCATCTTTTCATTGTTGAGAACATGAAATGATGGTTATTTTGTAGTAGCTGTTATTATGGCAAAGTCAGAGATCTCTGTCGTGAGGTATTATACTCTCATTCTCACCGGTTTTAGAAGCAACGGTTAGGAAGGAAGCATTGTTGACCAAAATCATATCATTTTAATAAACCCCAATGTAACTGATGCAGCAGCTTGAAAATTGTGAAATTACCTTAAGACTCTACTAACTGTGTATAAATATAATTTTAGTAGAAAGCAAAAATCATGGACCTTTATAGGCTTAGTGGAATTCACCCTTTTAGACATTTGAATATCCTGTTTGGAAAACCACATCCCCTTTTAAAAGTACTTCTGAACATGTTACCTTATGTAAGTTTGGTTAACATCTTTATTACATGCTAAACAAAATAGTAGTTTTCTATTGTCAATATTAATTTCATACTTTTAAGAATGTGGTTTCAGTTTATAGTGTTTCAAGCATGTCATTTAGAATATATAGTTACAGAACTGTGAAGTGAAGTGAAGTCGCTCAGTCGTGTCCGACTCTTTGCGACCCCATGGACTGTAGCCTACCAGGCTCCTCTGTCCATAGGATTTTCCAGGCAATAGTACTGGAGTGGATTGCCATTTCCTTCTCCAGGGGATGGATCTTCCCGACCCAGGGATCGAACCCAGGTCTCATTGTAGACAGATGCTTTACCGTCTGAGCCACCAGGCGAGTCCAAAAATTAAAAAAAATTTAATTTCCTCGGGGGACAGCGGAGTCTGGGGGAGACGGGAGGCACCTCCCGACTTCCCGCGGTCCCGACCGCCCCGACCCCAAGGCGAACGGGCGACCCCCCAGGGGTCTTTAAACCTCAGCGCCGGGACGCGCTAGATACCCTGAAAGGGGGAGGCGGGCGAGGGGCACGGCATGCCCCACGGGCCACCGCCCTGACGCCGAGCACCAACCACCACGTTCCTGCCTGCGGCCGCGCGGGCCTTGGCGCTGCCGGCCCGGGACACATGGGGGGCCCCCCGCTGTGCACCGGTCGACAGCGCCCGGAGGGCCCCGCCAGTGCCAGACAACCAGGCCCACCCGTCCCCCCTGAAACGGGGCAGAGCCCTCCCCACCGTCCCGCCTTCACATACCCGTACGGGCCCGGCCGTCCTCTCCCCCAACCACCGAGGGGGCCCCTACCCGCGCCCGCGTTCCGGGCACCCTTCCCTCCACCACCTCCGAGGGCGGAGGGAAGGGGCTCCGACGCCCCGACCTCAAGGCGAACGGGCGACCCCCGTTCGCCAAGGGAAGCTTGGCGCCAAGCGGACAGGGGGTTGAGAGGACGGGAGAAACCAGACAGACACAAGCCGCGGGAGGCTTGGGGGCCGGCGGGGGCGGGAGAAAGCCCGGAGGCTCGAAGGGCTTGGGGAAGCGCTTGGCGACCGCGCGGCAGGCCCAGAGCAGCAGACGACCCAGGACCGGCCGAGGCAGACCGGTCCAGGGACGGCGGCGGGAGGCGACGGGGCAAGGCAAGCGGCCCCGCAACGGGGCAGCCGTCGCCCGTCACGCCTCACAGCCCGCGAGACGCGACCGGAGGATCCGCGCCGCGCGGTCCGCGGCCAGGGTGAAAGGCAGTCGTGGCCGGCCCCACGGGCGAAAGGCGCGTGCGGTGGGGCGCGTGGGGAGGGGGCGCGCGGAGCAACCCCCTCACCGCCTCCCCCCCCCCCCGAACCCCGGGGCCAACCTCGAGGGACGTGGCGGGGAGGGCCGGGCGGGAAG
>SJYA01004423.1:943765-961389 GCA_006410615.1 Neotragus moschatus
GGGCCAACCTCGAGGGACGTGGCGGGGAGGGCCGGGCGGGAAGAGGGACACACACTGGAGGCGACGCGCCGCCCCCGGGCCGGACGGAGGCGCGGAAGGGGCCGGAGGCGGCGGGGCGGGTCGGGCGGGAAGGCGGAGGAGAGCCCGCCTCTTCCCACCCGATCCCCACACTCTCGCCACGCCGCCCCCCAACCTTCTCGCGCGGCCCCTCGTCCCCCAGAACACCGAGGAGGCCACCGCACCCGACCGACCGGGGCCAGGCGCCCTCCGGACGCGTCTCCCTCCCCATCCCGCTCCGCACAGGTGGAGGAGAGGCTCGCCAGCCGGGCGGGTCGAGGCCACCACCCCGCTCTCGGAACAACTGTGTTAATGATCCTTCCGCAGGTTCACCTACGGAAATCTTGTTATGACTTTTACTTCCTCTAGATAATCAAGTTCGACCGTCTTCTCAGCGGTCCTCCGCCAGGTCCAGGGCTGTGGGCCGACGCGGCAGGGCAATCCAAGGGCCTCACCAAACCATCCAATCAGTAGTAGTGACGGGTGTAGCTCCACACTGCCCGTCGCTACACATCTGTACTCCTGTGCATTTCCTTAAATTTAGTAATTCTGGTTTTTATTCATTTGAAATAGTTCAAACAATATTTGCGCAGAGCTCAAGTATCTCTAATTCTTGATTGCGTTTTTTCTCAATGCAGGAAGTTTTGCTGGAATTGCTAGAACAATGTGTGGATGGCTTATGGAAAGCAGAGCGTTATGAAGTAATTTCTGAAATTTCCAAGTTGATCATTCCAATTTATGAGAAACGTCGAGAGTTTGAGGTAAGAAACTGAAACATTTGCATCATTCACCTATATATTTTATTTTGGTCTTAAATTACTAGCCTTAAAAAATTATGAAAAGTCCTAAAATTTCGGTCCTACCTTATATTCATTTAAATTTTCCAAATGAAATTAAGGATGCAATGTTTAAAATATAAATTAAAATTAACATTATGCCAGTTTTTCTCACAGCAGTTTTATCTAGCAATATTCCTTTCTCCATTCATGGCAGAGAGCAATCCATGTTGTCCCTCACACACACACAAATGTGGTCAGGGAAGAGATATAGGTGTGAATCACTTCTTTTCAATTTGATGGTGAGACTAAAGGTGCTAGCAGATGACAGTAGTAGAGATGATAAGTTACTAGGAATTACCCTTTTATGAGGAGCATTTCCAGTTTTGTCTGCCACATAAATCTTTGATCAAGGGGAATTACTAAAGAACAGTAGAATAGCTGTTGCCACCAGCACTCGAGGACTTTTTATATTCAAGAATCTGAGTCTGTATCATAATTTTCTACCCCTGCTATGCTGGAAATGGATGCTTGAAGACTTAAGCCATTTTTAAAAGCAAAGCAATTTATCCTTAAATATATGTAGCAAGTAGTCTTTCATTGTTGAAGAGTCCAAGAGTGAAAAAATACATTTAACGTCATCTGTGTAGTGTTCTAATCTCTTCTCCAAATTGGCTCTTATCAAACTCACTTTTTCTTCCTGGGTTCTGGGTGTTCCTACTCTTTGCCCTGCTTTTGTTGTATATGGGGACATGCCTGAAAAATCATAGTGGATTTCAAGTGATTATATTAAAAAGTGAGTTAAGTAATTAAATCTATGTCATACTGATGACAAAGAATAGCTTGTGAGACAAGACAAGAATTGGCATTACTCTTTCTGTCAGAACATTGCATCCTACGAACCTTCGTAAAAGTGCCAAAGGACCTACTCTCTTACTCTTAAGTGGAAGACCAGGTTACTAGAAACCCAGAGAACATTTTGCTACTCACTTGACTAATAGGGAAAAAAGAAAAATTTATTTTTCCTACACATTAAAGGAAACAATAGATTCTATTGGGGAACTACTCCTATTTCCTTGTAGAGAGGCAAGGGTCTGTATAGATTCTGAAATCCTGCATGGGATGAAGTAACTTTTCAGTGTTCTTTATGGGATGTGCTGAAAAGTGTCAGCCACAGCAGCCATAAAGGAAGGAAAACTTCCCTCGAATTGACTTCAACTGCAGAAAATGGTGTGGAAAGAATGTGAAATAAAGAACATCTGCATCCAGGCTCCCCTTTTAGTATTGAAATGAAATTCACCAGCATACAGTGAACCGTTTTCTAGTTTGCAGTTTAGTCGCATTTAGCACATTCTTAATATTATGCTCCCACCACCTCTCTCTATGTTCAAAATGTTTTTCTCATCTCAGCAAAAACTCCATCTCCTTCAAGGAATCACTCTTCACCCCCTCCCTCACCCCGCTGGTGACCACTAATCTGCTTTCCGTCTATGGATTTACCTGTTCTGGATGTGTCATAAAAAAGATGCAGACAAGATATGACCTTTTGTGTCTGGCTTCTTTTACTTAGCATAATATTTAGAGATTCATTCAAGTTGTAACCTATATCAGAGCTTGATTCCTTTTTCATGGCTGAATGATATTCCATGGTATGGCTACACCAATTTTGTTTGTATGCTTGGGTTGTTTCTACATTTTGGCTATTATAAACAGAGCTGTTGTAAACAGTTATGAGTAAGTTTCTGTGTGGGCATGCTTTTGTTTATCTTGGATAAATACCTAAGAGGGGAATTGCTGAGTCACAGAGTAATTCTGTTAACTTTTGAGAAGCCACCAAATTGTCCCTTTTACCTTCCCATGAGCACATCTGATTGGCACTTGTGTTTTGGGGTTCTTATTAGAACTTAGTGAATGTGAAATGGTCTCACATTGTGGTTTAGCTTTCTATTTCCTTAATGACTAATGATTTTGAACAGCTTTTCATGTCTTTGTTGGCCGTTTTTATATAGTCTCAGGAGAGATGTCTATTCAAGTCCTTTGCTTACTTTTAAATTGGGTTATTTGTCATTTTGTTGTTGAACTATGAGAATTCCTTATATATTTTAGATAAGAAAACATCAGATATGTGATTTGCAAATATTTTCTCCTGTTCTGAATGTTGTCTTTTCACATTCTAGATAATGTTCTTTGCATAGTACATTCCCTTTTTCTGAGTGTGTAGAATATATTTTTTGGAAGTGTCTGTGAACTTGTTATAAAAGCATTCCCACTCAGGCTTTTACTGTTATTTCTGTGTCTGGATTTTAGTTTCCTCTCTTAAAGTGTCTGCATGATCGTTTATTCCCATCTTTCCTCCTTAGGGCTCAAGCAAAGCATTTTGCTTCTTTTTCAGTTACAATAATTCAGACATAAGGAAAAAAGTAGTCAATAACACAGTACTTTGAATGTATATACTACCATTGATATATGAATGACATGAAGCATGATATTTAGAATTACAGTGTTATTTGACCATTTTAAGCTCTACCCTCTCACATAAAGTTGTTAAGGCATTTTTTCTGTGACCATGGGTGAAGGGAGTGTGAATGACCCCACCAAAACCATTTTGAAAAGGAAATAGTATTGCTTTTTTCCCCTTATGCATTTATTGTAGACATTTCATTAACTAACCAAAAGATAAAGCTAATTTGTTAATTCTCATATTTTCAGAAACTTACTCAAGTTTACAGAACTCTTCATGGAGCTTACACAAAAATTTTGGAGGTTATGCACACAAAGAAAAGACTTTTAGGCACTTTCTTCAGAGTTGCCTTTTATGGCCAAGTAAGTATACTGTAGTTCATCAAGTTGTTTCCCTTTTTAAACATTCACCTTGAATTATTAGGTTACCATAGCATCAGCTACTGGTTCTAGGGTTCTGTCTGGGTAAAGCACCTGTCACAACAGCAGGTGTGACACTTTTCTCAGTGTAATGTTCACTTTGGTTTCCATATTTAATCCACTAGGGCGGAGGACAGCATATAAGATTTGAACATTTCCTTCAGTTTCATTTTCAGTCAGGCTTCTTAAACGTTTCTTTAATACCCAGTACTGAAAGTTTTCAAATAAAAATTAGGTAAGTATGCAAGTGATGAAAAATCGAGTGTAAAAACCTTCAGGCCAATGATGTGCTCATATGACTGTGAGTTTGAAAGTTCTCATTTATTTCAGCTACAATATATGCATGTGGCTTTTAGTACCATTGTTCAAAATCTATTTCAAATGCATTATTGCTGATGACTTAGTGGATGTTCTGTAAATGCTGTATTTGCTCATAATACTTCTAAATTATTCTATGTTTAACTTTCTAATAGTCTTTTTTTGAAGAAGAGGATGGAAAGGAGTACATCTATAAAGAGCCAAAGCTCACCGGCCTCTCGGAGATTTCCCTGAGACTTGTTAAACTTTATGGTGAAAAATTTGGTACAGAGAATGTCAAAATAATTCAGGATTCAGACAAGGTAACTTGCCCTGCATTTTGAAATCATTATTTGTTAGTTCCAGATGTGGCACATTGCTTCTGAGTTTTTCCTTTTTCAGCTGGTGAAGGAGAGGCATAGGAAATGGAGTCTTTCCAGATCCTGAAAGAAAGGTCAGGGGCTTTGGAATCGGAGAGAAGGATTCAGATCTCCATTCTCTGCCACTTACTAGCTGTGTGACCATGGGGAATATACTTAACCTCTCTGGGCCTCATTGTTCTCATTAGTAAAATGAACTTAATAATAGTGCCTTCCTCATAGAGTTGTTGTTGGGATTAAATTAGTTAATGTACGGAANGGGAAATGGAGTCTTTCCAGATCCTGAAAGAAAGGTCAGGGGCTTTGGAATCGGAGAGAAGGATTCAGATCTCCATTCTCTGCCACTTACTAGCTGTGTGACCATGGGGAATATACTTAACCTCTCTGGGCCTCATTGTTCTCATTAGTAAAATGAACTTAATAATAGTGCCTTCCTCATAGAGTTGTTGTTGGGATTAAATTAGTTAATGTACGGAAAGTGATTGAGATCTTGATACATAAAAAAGCCTTCAATAACAACATAGAAGCTAGCATGCTCAATAAATGTTAGCCATTATTGTTACCGCTATTGTGCTTCATGATTGTCAATTTCATACTGTATGATTAAAATCATCTTAGGTGGGATATCCTTGGTGGTCCAGTGGGTAAAAGTCTGCCTGCCAATGCAGGAGATGCAGGTTAGATCCTTGGTCCATAAGGATTCCACTTGCTGTGGGGAAACTAAACCTGTGCACCATAGCTACTGCACTGGTGCTCTAATTCCCACACACCACAACTAGAGAGTACTCACTGCTCATTGCAACCTGAGAAAGTCTGCAAGCCACAGCAAAGATGATCAAGTGCAGCCAAAAATAAAAATTAAAAAATAAGTGAGATTTAAAAAAAAATCATCTTATGACACACATTTCACCCTTAAGATAGCCTTAGTTCAGTAGTTATCTTTGCAGTGATGTAGGTTTAGGAGAGATGTCTTGATCTAAAGATGATCCATCCCACTAGACCCTGCCAAGGCAAGGATGAGAAAGGTTCCAGCAAGAGAGGCTATTTCTTAGAAACGCATAGATCCAGATAGAATTGCGGAAGAGCACAATGGGAATGACTGATTGTCCTTAGTCACCATGGGCATGTTCAGGATGAGAGCTGATTTTTAAGGTAGGAAAGACCTNAGATAGCCTTAGTTCAGTAATATTTGCAGTGATGTAGGTTTAGGAGAGATGCCTTGATCTAAAGATGATCCATCCCACTAGACCCTGACAAGGCAAGGAAGAGAAAGGTTCTAGCAAGAGAGGCTGTATCTTAGAAACGCATAGTTCCAGATAGACAGAATTGCGGAAGGCCACAATGGGGATGACTGATTGTCCTTAGTCACCATGAGCATGTTCAGGATGAGAGCTGATTTTTAAGGTAGGAAAGACCTTTAGTACAGTGCGAGATCTGCAGGCCCCAGAAATACGTACCGAGTGACTGTGATGTGCACGGTGCTCTGCAAAACACTTGCAGCATTGCCAGAGTGAAAGGCCCTTGGCGATGGTACAGACACTTCATTTTCTATGAGAATGATCTCTTCACTTTGCAAATTTAGCTATATCTTATGGAGATGATTTCATCTTGAACATATGCCTTAGATGTTTAAAAGTAGGTCTACTGACAGGTCCAGAATTCATTAATATTTGGGAAACATCTCTGCTTCTTATCAGTTTCAGTCCTCTGTGTTGTCTTATTGAATTAAGACCACAGAAAAGTTTCTCTTTTGTAGCCAGCAAGTTTTAGGCTTGCTAACACACTACTGATACTATAAACAGAAAGTTATGAGAAAGCCAGGCTTGCAGAAAAACATGAAATTTTCTACTTTATGCTGCCTCTGAAAACCTGGCCAACAGGCACTAATGACAAACCACCATCAGGCAGCTGGA
Source organism: Neotragus moschatus (assembly GCA_006410615.1). Classification (NCBI taxonomy): domain Eukaryota; kingdom Metazoa; phylum Chordata; class Mammalia; order Artiodactyla; family Bovidae; genus Neotragus; species Neotragus moschatus. Next base: position 950,069 of record SJYA01004423.1, read on the forward strand.
CTCCTGACCCTCTTTGTAAACACAATATTTTAGTCACTCTTCATAGGCAAGAGAGAAAAGAAGCAGTTGCTACTTTAAAAATCCTTCTTCTTTCTTAATGTGTGAAGTTAAAAATTTACAACACTCTTTTACTTGCCAAAGAACAAAATCTGCTTAAGGGCACAAACAATTTAAAGAACAGTGGGCAATATTTTCCAGTATTTTAAATGTATGTTTTGTTGGATCCANAGCAGTTGCTACTTTAAAAATCCTTCTTCTTTCTTAATGTGTGAAGTTAAAAATTTACAACACTCTTTTACTTGCCAAAGAACAAAATCTGCTTAAGGGCACAAACAATTTAAAGAACAGTGGGCAATATTTTCCAGTATTTTAAACGTATGTTTTGTTGGACCCAATAATTTTTCATTAAAAATTTTATCTTGTAGATGTACACAAAGATGTAATTTAAGATGTTTATTGCTATAAAGTTTATATCACAAAAACCTGGAAACAATCTTTGTCCATATGGTTAAGGAAATGGTACTACCCTCACAATGGATATAGCTAAACTACCTAAAAAATTTATAAGTATTGGTACAAACCAACCAAGATACATTCTTGAGAGAAAAAGGTGAAGTGCAGACATTATGGGCAGGATGATTACATTTGTGAAAACTGATATTTACATACACTCACTTGTGATTGCTTAGGAGATTTCTGGAATGATACAAAGTTGTTTTTTAATTTACTTAATTGGAGGATAATTACTTTACAGTAATGTGGGAGTTTTTTGCTATACATCAATATGAATCAGCCATAGATGGAATGATATAAAAGTGTTAATAGTTATCCCTAAGGAGATAGACTAGAGTCTTACGGAGAAGAAAAACATTTATTTTTCAAATGTACCCNACTTAATTGGAGGATAATTACTTTACAGTAATGTGGGAGTTTTTTGCTATACATCAATATGAATCAGCCATAGATGGAATGATATAAAAGTGTTAATAGTTATCCCTAAGGAGATAGACTAGAGTCTTACGGAGAAGAAAAACATTTATTTTTCAAATGTACCCTCATGTACTGCTTGAATGTCTTACCATATACTTTTTATTATTTTTATAAGGTTAAAATCAGTCTTGACCTCTTTTTTATTTCTTTTCTATGTTTTGTCTTGTTAGTGGAAGATAATTGACTTGCACTCTTTCCTTAGGTTTCTCTGGAGAAATCTAGATATTTAATGGGAAGGAAAAGAAAGACTTTTTGAATATAGGCTTTTTTGGAGAAGTTTTAAAAGCTGCTAAGAAAAGTTCTCTCCTTTGTCACAGGATTTAATACAGTGTTTGCTATGGGTTTGCCACAGCAGCCCTTGATCAGATTGTAGTCATTTCCTTGTATTCCTAGTTTGTTGAGTGTTTTCATTATGAAAAGGTGTTAATTTTGTCAAATGCATTTTCTGTATTGATTGAGATGGTCGTGTTTTCTTTTTCCTTCATTCTGTTAATGCAGTGTATTGCTTCTTTTGTTGCAGAGCATGGGCTCTAGAGTACATGGGTTCAGTAGCTGTGGTACAGGGGCTTTTTTAGTTGTGGTGCCCTGGCTTAGTCATCCTGCAGCGAGATCTTAGTTCCCCTACCGGGGATTGAACCCACATCCCCTGCAATGGATGGAGGATTCTTAACAACTGGACAACCAGGAAAGTCCTATAGACTGATAATATTTTAATGTAAAGTCTCTTAAATCATGTAGCAATCAAAAAACAGAAATATGTTGCTATTGTTATGATAATACTAGATTTTAGAATTACCCATGGATTTACCTTTACCAAGATCTTCATACAGGTTTGAATTACTGTCTGATGTTCTTTCATTGTGACCATCAGGACCCCCATTTGGTGTTTCATATTGGGCAAGCTTAGTGGTATAAAAGCTGGCTTAAAACTCAACATTCAAAAAATGAAGATCATGGCATCCCGTCTCACTACTTCATGGCAAATTGATGGGGAAACATTGGAAACAGTGACAGGCTTTATTTTCTTGGGCTCCAAAATCACTGCACATGGAGACTGCAGCCATGAAATTAAAAGANTAGTGGTATAAAAGCTGGCTTAAAACTCAACATTCAAAAAATGAAGATCATGGCATCCCGTCTCACTACTTCATGGCAAATTGATGGGGAAACATTGGAAACAGTGACAGGCTTTATTTTCTTGGGCTCCAAAATCACTGCACATGGAGACTGCAGCCATGAAATTAAAAGACACTTGCTTGTTGGAAGAAAAGCTATGACCAACCTAGACAGCATATTAAAAAGCAGAGACATTACTTTGCTGACAAAGGTCCATCTAGTCAGAGCTATGGTTTTTCCAGTAGTCATGTATGGATGTGAGAGTTGGACTATAAAGAAAGCTGAATGTGGTTGATGCTTCTGAACTGTGGTGCTGGAGAAGATTCTTGAGAGTCCCTTGGACTGGAAGGAGATCCAAACAGTCCATCCTAAAGGAAATCAACCCTGAATATTTCATTGGAAGGAGTGATGCTGAACCTGAAACTCCAGTACTTAGGCCACCTGATGCGAAGAACTGGCTCATTGGAAAAGGCCCTGATGCTGGGAAAGACTGAAGGCAGGAGCAGAAGGGGATGACAAAGGATGAGATGGTTGGATGGCATCACCGACTCAATGGACATGAGTTTGAGCAAGCTCCGGGAGTTGGTGAGGAACAGGGAAGCCTGGCGTGGTGCAGTCCATGGTGTCACAAAGAGTAGGACACGACTGAGTAACTGAAGTGAACTGAGTGGTAATGAACTCCTTCAGCTTTTCTTTATCTGGGAATGTCTTAATTTCTCCCTCACTATTAAGGACAGTTTTGCAACATATAGAATTCTTGATTAATAGGTTTGTTTTTTTCTTTAAAGTCCACTGCCTTCTGACCTCCAAAGTTTTGATGAGAAATCCGACCCTCTTACTCAGGATCCTTTGTATGTGACAAGTCTTTGTCTCTCACTTCTTGCAAAATTCTCTCTTTGCCATAGTAATGTAATTAGCCTTCAATTAAAAAGCATTAATTTTTTTTAAAAAGAAAAAATTCTCTCTTTGGCTTTGACATTTGACATTTGATTTTAATATGTCTCAGCGTGGATCTGTTTGAGTTACCCTGCTTGGAGTTTATTGAGTTTTGTGTCTTTCATAAGATTTGGTTTTCACCCATTATTTCTTCAGAGAGTCTCGCTGCCCCTTTCTCTTTCCTTCTTCAAAGACTCCCATAGTATGCATGTTCACCTGCTGGATGATATTTCTCAGATTCCCTAGCCTCTGTCCCTCTTCAGTTTTTTTTCCTTTGTGTTCCTCTGATCCATCATTGACATTGTCTTATCTTCACATTGGCTACACCTGCTGAAATGTGTTCTTGAATCCCTCTGGTGATGTTTCATGTCAGTTATTGTATTATTCAGCTCTGAAAAAAAAGGTTTTGGTTTCCTTTTAGATTTTCTTAGCTATTTATTGATATCAGCATTTTGTTGATACATAATTTCCTTGACTTTTCCCACAACTTCCTTCAGTTCTTTGATCATGAATACTGTTGTTTTAATCTCTTTTTCTANCCTGGCGTGCTGCGATTCATGGGGTCACAAAGAGTCGGACACGACTGAGCGACTGAACTGAACTGAGAGTCAAAGAAAAACAACTGAAATATTTGCAACTCTATGATGGATTAAAGATAAATATCCTTAATATAAAAAGCCTTCTTGCAAATCAATAAGATGAATTTTCCACTAGGAAAACGGGTAAAGAACACAAATAGGCAATTTGCAGAAGGGAAAATGCAAGTGGTTGATATATGAACAAATGTTCAACTTTCTTATGAAAGAAACATAAATTAAAACAATGACAATCAAAGGAGGAGGAGGGGATATCTTTATTAAACTCTGAGAAGGAGCAAAAACAAAGTACACATCAGAGACATCTAGCTCTGAAAAAGACTGGCAAACTTCAGGGACACCTTAACCTGCGATCCTAGCTTTCTCTGCCTGCTTCTTACCACCCACAACTTACTTCTCACACCAGGAGGTCCCTCCTAGCCACTGTGACATCTTCTTGGTGAAGATGGAAAATCAGTGTCCCAATAGATATGCCAGTGAAGGTTCTCCAGCCCAGTTCAAGTCAGTTGTTTATTTTTCGTTTGAGAGACTGGCTTCTTACCAAGGTGACTGACACCTGAAACTGACTTACTCAGGTGAGGACTCTCCCCTGTGAGTTTCCACATCAAAGAAAAACACAACTGCCACACTCTTGAAGGAAAACCCATGCCTAGGCAGTAATCCAAGTGGGAGGATTGCAGGAGAGTAAATAACGAGGAAAGGACAAAAAAGCATATGGAAAGGAATGATGGCCTTAATAATAACTCAAATAGTACTTAACTGTGTGCCTGGCACTGTTATAAGTGCTTTGCATACACGAGCTTATTTCATGCTCACTACAACTTTGTGAGGCAATTACTAATATCATCCACCGTCTTATGACTGGGGAAGCAGAGACACAGTGAAGCTAGATAAGTTGTTTGAGATCACACAATCAATAAGGAATCTGAATCCACAGAATCTGGTGTAAAAATTCACACTCTGAGCCACCACATGGAGATGAATCAAGAAAAATAAAAAGACAGATGCAGGAGAATAAAATGATGAGGAAGCAAGGAAGGAGGAGGAAAGCTTCAGTTTGCTGACACTGGAAGGCAGTTGCTAGATGGTACCCAGCCTCCTTCTCAGGCCCTTGCAAACCCACTTCTGTCCCTGTTACCAAGCTACCTAAGTTCATCTGAATTGGACAAGAGTTCAAACCAAAGAAATAAATGGTGCCCAGAGTAATCAATGATTTTTTTTCATTAAATTTTTTAAATTGGAGTACAGTTGATTTACAATCTTGTGTTACTTTCAGGTGTACATCAATGTGAAGCAGTTATACATATACATATATACACTCTTTTTAGAATTCTTTTCCCATATAGGTCATTACAGAGTACTGAGTAGATTTCACTGTGCTATATAGTAGGTCCTTATTAGTTATTAGTTATCTGTTATAGTAGTGTGTCTACATCAACCCCAGTCTCCCAATTTGTCCCTCCTCCAACCCTGGTCCCCCCTCCTTAGTAATCATAAGTTTTTCAACATCTGTGACTATTTTGTAAATAAATTAATTTATACCATTTTTTAGATTCCACATATAAGCAATATCACCTGATATTTGTCTTTGACTCACTTCACTCAATATGACAATCTCTAGGTCCATTCATGTTGCTGCAAATGGCATTATTTTCTTCTTTTTCATGGCTGAGTAATATTCTAATGTTATTTTTCTGTTGTTAAAAAAAATCAATTGTTTTCAGAAGGAATCCATGTGAATTCAGGAATATGAAAATTCCACCTTTTGGTTTTGTTTTCCTCCTCTCTGCCAAAGCACAACCCAGACCAACAAAATCCAAAGATCCACTTATGCCCTCCTCACTATATAGCTGTAATTTCAACAAGAAAAATGCCTTACATCCTAGGAAGACTGAGACTATAAACAGAAGATCATTCCAATTCTAAAATAAATTCTTAGAAGCCCTCTAGTCTTCACCCGCATCATGCCACATCTTTAGGGTTCTAATGACAGCTTTATGGCTAAAGTAAACACTGGCCCTGAGAACAAACCTGGAACTCTCAGCTCCTTACCCAGAGTGGGAAGAAGACTATGGGGTTTGGCGTCTTTACTTCGGTAGATAGAATCGGAAGGGTGTCAATATTCCCTGGCTTGGCATCCAGCTCCAGCCTCTCTCCTAAGTTCTAGAGCNTAAACACTGGCCCTGAGAACAAACCTGGAACTCTCAGCTCCTTACCCAGAGTGGGAAGAAGACTATGGGGTTTGGCGTCTTTACTTCGGTAGATAGAATCGGAAGGGTGTCAATATTCCCTGGCTTGGCGTCCAGCTCCACCCTCTCTCCTAAGTTCTAGAGCATATACCCAGCTGCTTGCTGGGCTTCTCCCCTTGGAGACCCATGGGTACTTCAGGATCACCATGCCCCCACCTGACCTCCTGCTCTTCCCTGAACACCTGCTCCACTTCCTGTGTTCCCCGTCTCAGTGATGGCAATATCTCCCATCCAGTTACCCAGGCCAGGAACCCACGAGTCACCTAGGTCAGTATACATTTTCCATAAAAAGCCAAATGGGAAATATCTGGGGCTTGGCCAGCCATACAGTCTCTGTCGTAACTAGTCAGCCCTGCCATTGCAGAATGAAAGCAGTCATTAGACAGCATGTAGCAAGTGGGTGGGGCTGTGTTCCAATCAATCTTCAATTAGGTGCACTAAAAACTTTTCACATAATTTTAATAGGTTCCGAAATGATAGGTTCCTTTTTATTTTTTCTCAGCTATTTAAAAATGTAAAATCCATTCTCAGGTCATGGGTCGTGCAGAAATAAATGGGCTGGATTTGGTTGGTCTAGAATCCTCATGCTCCTTCCTTCCCACATCTAATCGGGCAAGTCCTACAGAACTCACTTCCTGAACACATCTTGGATTTGTCTCACTTCTGCATCCATATGTACACCATGTGAGATCTTTGTTCATATCTACACCACTTGTTCACATGGCTTCCTGTCATGGACAGTTAAACAAATTGTCCATTTTATTGGCATATACTTACTCATAGTAGTCTCTTATGATCTTTTGTATTTCTGTGTTGTCTGTTGTGATTTCTCCATTTTCACTTCTAATTTTGATTTGACTCTTCTCTTTTTTTTTTCATGATGAATCTGGCTAATGGTTTGTTTATTTTATTTATCTTCTCAAAGAACCAACTTTTAGTTTTCTTGATTTTTGCTAGTCCCATTGTTTCTTTCTTTCTTTTTTTTTTTAAATTTATTTCTGCTCTGATTTTTATGATTTCTTTCCTTCTACTAACTTTGGGGTTCTTCTTTTTCTAATTACTTTAGATGTAAAATTAGGTTGTGTGTTTGATGTTTCTCTTGTTTCTTGAGGTCAACTTGTAATGCTATGTATCTCCCTCTTAGCACTGCTTTTACTGAATCCCATAGGTTTGGGGTTGTCATGTTTTCATTTTCATTTATTTCTATGCATATTTTTATTTCTTTTTTGATTTCTTCCATGATCTGTTGGTTATTTAGAAGTGTGTTGTTTAGCCTCCATATTTTTGTATTTTTAAGTTTTTTTCTCCCCCTGTAGTTGACATCTAATCTTACTGCATTGTGATCGGAAAAGATGCTTGAAATGATCTCAACTTTTTTGAATTTACCAAGGCTAGATTTATGGCTCAGAATGTGATCTACCCTGGAGAATGTTCCATGTGCACTTGAAAAAAAAGGTGAGTGCCATTGTTTTTGGGTGAAATGTCTTATAGGTATCAATTAGGTCTAACTGGTCCATTGTATCATTTAGAACTTGTGTTTCCTTACTAATTTTCTCTTTGGTTGATCTCGCCATTGGTATGTGTGAGATATTAAAGTCCCCCACTATCATCGTGTTACTGTTAACTTCTCCTTTCATACTTGTTAGCATTTGCCTTATGCATTGAGGTGCTTCTATGTTGGGTGTGTAAATATTTATAATTGTTACATCTTCTTCTTGCATTGATCCTTTGATCATTATGTAGTACCTTTCTTTGTCTCTTATCATGGTCTTTGTTTCAAAGTCTATTTTATCTGATATGAGTATTGCTACTCCTGCTTTCTTTTGGTCCCTGCTTTCATTTGCATCTAATATATTTTCCCAGCCCTTCACTTTCAGTCTGTATGTGTCCCTAAGTTTGAGGTGGGTCTCTTGTAGACAGCATATATAGGGGTCTTGTTTTTGTATCTATTTGGCCAGTCTTTTGGTTGGACCATTTAACCCATTAACATTTAAGGTAATTATTGATAAGTATGATCCCATTACCATTTACTTTGTTGTTTTTGGTTCATTTGTATAAACTGTTACTGTGTTTCCTGTCTATAGAAGATCCTTTAGCATTTGTTAAAGAGCTGGTTTGGTGGTGCTGATTTCTCTCAGCTTTTGCTTGTGTAAAGCTTTTGATTTCTCCTTCATATCTGAATGAGATCCTTGCTGGGTAATCTTGGTTGTAAGTTTTTCTCATTCATCACTTTAAGTATGTCCTGCCATTCCATTCTGGCCTGAAGATTTTCTATTGAAAGATCAGGTGTTATCCTTATGGGGATCCCCTTGTGTGCTATTTGCTGCTTTCCCCTTGCTGCTTTTAATATTTGCTCTTTGTGTTTGATCTTTGTTAGCTTGGTAGGCTGCAGTCCATGGGGTCGTGAAGAGTCGGACACAACTGAGCGATTTGACTTTCACTTTTCACTTTCATGCATTGGAGGAGGAAATGGCAACCCACTCCAGTGTTCTTGCCTGGAGAATTCCAGGGACGAGGGAGCCTGGTGGGCTGCCATCTCTGGGGTCACACAGAGTCAGACACGACTGAAGTGACTTAGCAGCAGCAGCAGCAGCTGATTAATATGTGTCTTGGGATTTTTGCTTTGGGTTTATCCTGTTTGGGACTCTCTTAGTTTCTTGGACTTAGGTNTGGCGTGCTGCGATTCATGGGGTCGCAAAGAGTCGGACATGACTGAGCTACTGAACTGAACTGAACTGAGACTGTAGCCCACCAGGATCCTCTGTCCATTGGATTCTCTGAGCAAGAATACTGGAGTGAGTTGCCATGGCCTCTGCCAGGGCATCTTCACGACCCACTGATTGAGCCCAGGTCTCCTGTCTCCTGCATTGCAGGCAAATTATTTACCACTGAGCCACCAGGGATGCCACCTCATTACTACCATCCTAATCTGAGTGAATTTCATCTTCTGCTTGGCCAACCACTGTAGTCTTCTCACTTATTTTCCCCCTTCCACTGTTTACTACCTTAGAGTCTATTCTCAACTCTACAGCTGAAATGGTCTTCATAAAGCTTAAGGCAAGGTCTTCTCTGGTGGTCCAGTGGTTAAGAGTCCACTTTTCCATTGCAGAGGGGTACAGGTTCAGTCCCTGGTTGGGAAACTAAGATCCCACATGAGGCATGGTGAGGCCAAAATAAATAAAATGCCAGTCAGATCATGGCATTCCCCTCTGTTTAAACCCTCCAATGATCTCTCTTCTCACTCCAATAAAAGCAAAAGCCTGCTATGCTCTGGCTGATCTGGTGCTTTGTCATCTTTGGTATACCTCTTATCTCTCTCTTTCTCTCCACTTTCCTACCATGCTCTAGCCACACATGCCCTCTTGCTGTTCCTTGAACATAGAGTGTCCACTTACACCTCAGGGCATTTGGCCTTACCTCTGCCTGAAATGCTCTCACCCAAAACAACACCATAGCTTTCTTCTTCATCTCATTAGGGTTTCTACCCAAATGTCAGCTTTCCTTGAAATAATAACCGCTCACTCCACTCCCAGCAGTCCTCATTCCCTTAGTAAACATGCTTTACTTTTCTCCATTCATACCCTCTGACATTACAGTATTGCATTTTCTGGTTTGCTTGTGGTCTGCCTCCCTCAGTTAGAATGTAAGCTTCATGTAGGCAGGGGTTTTGTCTTCTTCAGTGGTGTAAGTCTTGCTCTGAAAACAGTAACTGGCTTCATAGTAGATGCTCAATAAATAATTATTGAATGACTGTCTGAAAGGCACAGTTGAGAGTACAAGAAAATAAGGTACCAGAAAGGATGAGAGAACTAAAAATTAGAGTAGTATATGGGCAACTTGTCATCTAATGACTTGAGATTTGATCTCTGTGGCCAAGACTTAAGTCCCCAATATCCATTCTCCTCTGTATATAAATCTGAACTCCTTACTTTTCAGTTGGACACAGTCATCCAGAATAAAGACTACCAGGACTATGTTCTGACCAATGGGATATTAAAGAAAATGTCATTTGGAAGCTACTGAGAATCTCCCTTAAAAAGATAGCTGCCATGTCCCTTCTTCTTGATTTCTTGCTCTTTTCTGCTGGCTGGAATGTAAAAGTGAAAGCTAGGGCCTTCTTGGACTATGAAGTGACCTGAGATACAGAGGCCACATAGACTAGAACAACAAGATAGAAAAAGCTTGGATACCTGAGGACATGGTGAAGATAAACATTCTATTCCAGCGTGGACTGCCTTTCTCTGGACTGGTATATAAGACAATTTTGCTCTTATTGATGTCTCTATTATTTTGGAGTATCAGGTTCAGCTCTCAGCTGAACCTAATACTAATCAGGTCAATGTACATACAGAGAGAGGAGCCAAGGCTTTGGGACCAAGACCCTCATACTAGCCTAAGACCATTAATTAGTTATTCCTTTAGTGAAATGGAAAATTAGGGAAAACCATGTGTCCACTGCAGAGGAGACTAAATGAAAGATTGCCTACCTGGACCTGGGTTCTGTCCAGAAAAATAGAGTTCCCTTGGGAATTCATAACCTCTAATAGGGAAGAACACTGGAGTGAATTGCGATTTCCTTCTCCAGGGAATCTTCCTGATCCAGGGATCAAATCCTCTTCTCTTGTGTCTCCTACAGTGGCACATGGATTCTTTACCACTTTAGCCACCTGGAAGGCCCCACTAATAGGGAAGGATTTTTTTTAATAGCATATAAAAAGCACTACCTAAAGGGAGAAATGATAAATGTGAGTATATTAAATCTAAAAACATAATTCTGAATGACTAAAAACACGATAAATGAAGTTAAAGACATGCCACACAATACATAAGCAACAAAGGATTAGTGCAAGAAAAATATAAAGAATTCTATAAATCAATAAGAAAAAGGCAATCTAGTAGAACAATGGGAAAGAGACATGAATAGGTACCTTACAGAAAACTTTTAATGACCAACAAACAAATGAAAAGGTGCCCAATCCATATTGATTATCATACTGATCATGGATATGGTCATTAAAATACTAACTCACCCTTACTCAGACCTTGCTATGTGCCAGGCAACATTCTAAGTGCTTTACATAAGATATCATTTTACATCCATCAAACTGGCAAAACTTTTAAAAGCACAACACATATCATTTTTTGGCAAAGACTGAAGCAATGGAAACTTCCATGCATTGTTGGTGAGAATAGAAGTACTTTACAGAGCAATTTGGCAATTTCTGGTCAAGGTGAAGATGCAGATACCTCTTCTAGACGGACATTTTAAGAAATCTATACAGATGCCCAAGAATTTTCAGAGCAACCCCATTTGGAATAGGGAAAAAATGTAAAGGATATAAATGTCCTTTATCAAGAGAAAGGATAAGTAAACATACACACTCTGGAATTATCTACAGCAAGAACAATGTATCAACGTGATACATGTATCAAC
>SJYA01004423.1:961545-986085 GCA_006410615.1 Neotragus moschatus
ACATGAAGTATTTTCAGAAAGTGCTGAATGAAAAAGATGTTTCAGAATGATAAATGTATAGGTTACCATTTGTATATAGTTTTTTTTTAATTTTTTATTTTGTATTAAGGAATGGTCAGTTAACAAAATTGTGATAGTTTCAAGTGAACAGCAAAGAGACTCAGCCATATGTACACATGTATCCCAACTCCACTCTCCCCATCTAAGCTGCCACATAACACTGAGCAGTGTTCCATGTATACAGTAGGTTCTTGCTGGTTACTCATTTTAAATATAGCAGTATGTTCATACCAATCCCAAAGTCCCTAACTATCCCTTCCAAGCATAAGTTCATTTTCTGTGTATATAGTTTAAAATATGCAAAAAACTTATATTATTTATGAATACCCTCACTGTAGTAGTAATATAAAAGTGCTCAAGATAACAGCACTTCTAGGAAGAGATGGTGTCTGAGAGACTGGCAAACGTGCATACAGGCTGTCAACACTATAACATTTTAATTCGTAAGAAAGGAAATTCAGGAAAATAAGGCACAGGGTTACAGTTTATTTTTATTTATTTATTTAAAGTGACCTTTTATTTATGAGTTGCTTTTATTTAAAAGCTCTAGCCATACTTTTTATTGTATTTGAAAAAGATTCTCAAATTTATTTATTTGGCTGAGCCTGGTCTTCATTGCAGCAAAAGGGATCTTTTTCTTTCTTTCTTTTAAGTTGTACAATGCAGGAGCCTCAGTTGCAGCATGTGTGATTTTTTAGTTGTGGCATTTGAACTTTTAGATTTGGCATGTGGAATCTAATTCCTCAACTAGGGTTTGAGCTCTGGTTCCCTGTATTGGGAGCCCAGAGTCCTAGCCACTGAACCTAGGGAAGTTCCTAGGGTTACAGTTTAATAAAGCTAAGTAATGGGTATATGTGCACTCACCATGTTAGTCTCTATATATTTCCATAGGCTTGAAATATTAACAATAAAATATATAAACAAATAAAAGCAGTCCTGGGTCATACAGCCTGTGGCATAAGCCCTCTTGGAGGAGACTGCCATTAACCCCACCACAGAGCCACTGAGCAGATGACCCACAAACTGCTCAACATATAACAAAGAAATTCTCACACTGTTAAGAAAATCCTAAGATCCGCTACAAATTTCCCAACCTGGGGATCTGGCAAAGCAACTGAGAACCTCGAGAATTTGACTTTGGAGGGATTTGACTACAGAACTTACACAGGACTGGGGAAGCAGATTCTTGGAGGGCACAAACAAAATCTTGTGTGCACCAGGACCCAGGAGAAAGGAGTAATGACCCTACAAGAGACTGACCCAGACATGCCTGTAAGGGTCCAGGAGTCTCCAGCAGAGGCATGGGTTGGCAGTGGCCTGCTGCAGGGTCAGGGGCACTGAGTGGGCCAGTGTGTGCATGGTTCATTTTGAAGGAGATCACAATTATCTTCATTACCTCCACCACAGTTTGGTCTCAGATCAAACAACTGAGAGGGAACACAGCCCAGCCCATCAGCAGAAAATTATATTAAAGATTTACTGAGCACAACCCTCCTCATCAGAACAAGACTCAGTTTGCCCATAGTCAGTCTCTCCCATCGGGAAGCTTCCATAAGCCTCTTATCCTTATCCCACAGAGGGAAGACAGAATAAAAACCACAGTCACAGAAAACTAATCAAACTGATCATGGACCACAGCCTTGTCTAACTCAATGAAACTATGAGCTATGCCGTGTAGGGCCACCCAAGATGGACAGGTCATGGTGGAGATTCTGACCAGACATGGTCCACTGAAGAAGGCAATGGCAAACCACTTCAGTATTCTTGACTTAAGAACCCAATGAACAGTACAAAAAGGCAAAAAGATATGACACTGAAAGATGAACTCCCCAGGTCAGTAGGTGCTCAATATGCTACTGGAGAAGAGTGGAGAAATAACACCAGAAAGAAAGAAGAGACAGAACCAAAGTGAAAACAATGCCCAATTGTGGATGTGACTGGTGATGGAAGTCAAGTCTGATGCTATAAAGAGCAATATTGCATAGGAACCTGGAAAGTTAAGTCCATGAATCAAGAGATACCTGAAGTAACAGGCTAATTTGGCCTTGGAGTACAAAATGAAGCAGGGGAAATGGTAACAGAGTTTTGTCAAGAGAACCCACTGGTCATAGAGAACATCTTCCAACAACATAAGTGAAGACTGTACACATGGACATCACCAGATGGTCAATACCTAAATCAAACTGATATATTCTTTGAAGCCAAAGATGGAGACCATCTACACAGTCAGTAAAAACAAGACCGGGAGCTGACTGTCGCTCAGATCATGAACTCCTTATTGCCAACTTCAGACTTAAATTGAAGAAAGTAGGAAAAACCATTAGACCATTCAGGTATGATATAAATGAAATCCCTTACAGTGGAACTGACAGATATATTCAAGGGATTAGATCTAATAGACAGAGTGCCTGAAGAACCATGGATAGAGGTTCATGACATTGTACAGGAGGTAGTGATCAAGGCCATCCCCATGAAAAAGAAATGTAAAAAGGCAAAATGGTTGTCTGAGGATTCCTTACAAATAGCTACGGAAAGAAGAGAACTGAAAGACAAAGGAGAAAAGGAAAGATATGCCCATGTGTATGCAGAGTTCCAAAGAATAACAAGGAGAGATAAGAAAGCCTTCCTCAGTGATCAATGCAAAGAAATAGAGGAAAACAATAGAATGGGAAAGACTAGAGATCTCTTCAAGAAAACTAGTGATACCAAGGGAATATTTTATGCAAAGANGATCACAACAAACTGTGGAAAATTCTGAAAGAGATGGGAATACCAGACCACCTGACATGCCTCCTGAGATATCTGTATGGAGATCAAGATGCAACAATTTGAAACCGGACATGGAACAACATACGGGTTCCTAACTGGGAAAGGAATACCTCAAGGCTATATATTGTCACCCTGCTTATTTAACTTATATGCAGAGTACATCATGTGAAATGCAGGGCTAGATGAAGCACAAACTGGAATCAAGATTGGTGGGAGAAATATCAATAACCTCAGATAGACAGATGACACCACCCTTATGGCAGAAAGCGATGAAGAATTAAAGAGCCTTTTGATGAAAGTGAAAGAGGAGAGTGAAAAAGATGGCTTAAAACTCAACATTCAAAAAACTAAGATTATAGCTTCTAGTCCCATTGCTTCATGGCAAATAGATGGGGAAACAAGGGTAAAAGTGAGAGACTTTATTTGCGGGCGGGGAGAGGGGCTCAAAAATCACTGCAGATTGTGAATGCAGCCATGAAATTAAAAGATGCTTGCTCATTGGGAAAAAAAGCTATGTCCAATCTAAACAGCAGACTAAAAAGCAGAGACATTGATGACAAAGGTCCAACTAGTCAAAGCCATGGTTTTTCCAGTAGTCATGTATGAATGTGTGAGTTGGACTATAAAGAAAGCTCAGTGTTGAAGAACTGATGCTTTTGAACTGTGGTGTTGGAAGAGACTCTTGAGTGTCCCTTGGACTGCAAGGAGATCAACCCAGTCAATCCTAAAGGAAATCAGTCCTGAATATTCATTGGAAGGACTGACGCTAAAACTGAAGCTCCAAGTTTGGCCACTTGATGTGAAGAAATGATTTATTGGAAAAGACCCTCGTGTTGAGAAAGACTGAAGGCAGGAAGAGAAGGGGATGACAGAGGATGAGATGGTTGAATAACATCACCAACTTGATGGACATGAGTTTGATCAAGCTCCAGGAATTGGTGATGGACAGGAAAGCCTGGCATGGTGCAGTCCCATGGGGTCGCAAAGAGTTGGACATGACTGAGCAACTGAACTGAACTGAAAAGTAGTCCAGTCATTTTGAGAAAAAAATTAGAAAATGGCTAAAAAATGACATAATTGCCTCATCCAAAATGTTAACATTTTAATCTAAAAATTTCTTTGAATTCTGATATTTATATTGAGCCTGTACTTCATGCTCAGTCAGGATACGGGTCATTGTAGATGCCCGGAGTCAATAAGACCATAATATCCTGAATGATACCCTGTCATATGTTTTGCCAAAATCTCCAGCAAAGTGTTACAGCTCTGTTAAGAAGTATCTTTAAAATGTGGGTTTAAAGCTTTTCACTGCACAAATATTCAATATTCATTAGAGAGGTCACCCACAGTTTTCTGGAAATAGCAGTAACTAATACTTTCACTGAGCGTTTACTATGTGTGAGGGTCTGTTCTAAGCACTTTATCTGTATTAACATATCTAGTCTTAACAATAACTTTCTGAAGTAGGTGCTGTTATTATCATAATCATCCCCATTTTCTTTTTTTTCTACTACATAAAATATTTTAATTACGTTTTTCTTAATATAAAAGTAAAGCATGCTTATTTGTAGACAGTTTGGAAAAGAGCCAAGAACACAAAGAATAAAATAAAAAGTTACCCATTATACTAAAGATAATCAATGTTAACATATTGCAGCATTTTCTCCTAGTCATTTCTTTACATACTAAACATATACAGTTATGGATATATACAAAAGATACCCTATATTTAAAATAGTCCATGTTCCTTTAATAAATTATAACATTATGCATTATTCTTTTTTGCTGAGGCACAGACAATTAAGTAACTTGTACAAGGTCACACAGTTGCTAAATGATGGAGCCAAGATTCAGACCAGACAGTCTGGCTCAGCGCCCTTGCTGTTAACCACTGTGAAATCTTATTTTCAGCATCGCTAATTTTACATAATAATGCTTTCAGTTTGTTTAGTGTGGCAAATGGACATGAGTCAATAACTGAACTCCAACGTGGCACTGCCTTAATTAGTTTCGTGCGTGTATGGCTTGTCTCCTTAATCAGAGAGAGAGCTTCTGAAAGGCAGACACCATGTTTTAAGACAATATTTTTTTGGAGATCACTATGTCATTCGATAGTGTTATTTGCCCACAGAAAATTGACAATAAATATTTACTGAATCACTGAAGGGAAATACAAGAAAATTCATGAACCTTTCCACACAAAGGCATAAAAGGTTAATTTCCTAGGTCAATCAAGAAAGATATTCCTCAAGAGACTTTTCTATGATTCTGGTTTTCATTAATTTTTTTGTTAACAAAAGCTTTATTGAGATATAAAGTGAATTTAATGATTTTCAGCATTGCCATTGAGTTGTATGATCATCACCACAATCAACTTAAAACCTTATCATCACCTAGCCTCAAAAAGCCCTGTGTCCATTAACACCACTTTGCAGCCTTTCCTCTTTTCTTCCCACATCTCCTCCCAGCCCTAGGCAAGCACTAAACTAGTTTCCATCTCTAAGGACTTGCTCCAGACATCTTGCAATATGTGTTTTTTCTGTGACTAACTTCTCTCACTTAGCTTAATATTTTTAAGGTGGTGGTTGTTGTTCAGTCACTCAGTTGTGTCCGACTCTTTGCGACCCCATGGAAAGCAGCATGCCAGGCGTCCCTGTACTTCACGATCTCCAGGAGTTTGCTCAAACTCATGTCCAGGGCTTCCCTGGTGGCTCAGAGGTTAAAGCATCTGCCTGCAATGCAGGAGACCTGGGTTCAATCTCTGGGTAGGGGAGATCCCCTGAAATGGCAACCCACTCCAGTATTCTTGCCTGGAGAATCCCATGGATGGAGGAGCCTGGTGGGCTACAGTCCATGGGGTCACAAAGAGTCAGACAGGACTGAGTACTTCACTTTAACTTTCACTTTCATGTCAGTTGAGTCAGTGATCCCATCCAACCCTCTCATCCTCTCTCATCTCCTTCTCCTCTGCCCTCAATCTTTCCCATGAGCAGGGTCTTTGCTAATGAGTCAGCTCTTTGCATGAGGTGGCCAAAGTATTGGAGCTTCAGCTTTAGCGTCAATCCTTCCAGTGAACAATGAATTTTTTAGAGTTTAAAGCAGTCCTGAGATCAAAAAATTTGAGAGCTACAGGCCTAGAACATATTAGGGGAGGTAAAACCCCCTCAGAGTCACTTCAAATCAAATTCTTACCTGACTACTATAACTGGAAGACCCAGGACTTCCCTGGTGGTTCAGTGGTTAAGATTCCATGCTCCCAATGCAAGGGCTCTGGGTTCAATCCCGGGTCAGGGAACTAGATCCTTCTGCTGCAACTAAAATAAAAACCAAACCAAAAAAACTGCATGCCACAATGAAGGTCAAAGATCCCAAATGTGCAACTAAAATTTGATACACCTAAAAATATAAAAAATTCTAATACCCACTCTCCCATTTCTTCCCTCTCTCTCCTCCATTCCTTTTCCTACTTTTTCCTAAAACTGTCTCATGTCTCTAGGTGGGTTTCACTCTGCACCAGGTCTCTGGCATATATTTGGGGTTTTATTGTTTTTGGCTGCACTGGGTCTTCATTGCAACATGCAGGTTTAGTTGCCTAAGGGCACATAGGATCTTGGTTCCCCAACCAGGGATGGAAGCCATGTTCCCTGCATTGGAAGGAAGATTCATAACCACTGGACCACCAGGGAAGTCCCCTCCAGCATATGTTTATCTCACCTTCTTCTCCACATCTTTTCTGTGGATTTCAAGAAATTAAACTGCTCCTGTTTTCCACACTGGCAGAAGCAATCTCTTTGGTGAAGATAGTTATAATACATTATATATAGTTTGTATTTTTAGAACATGTGAATCACAGAGAGGCCTTTTGTTACTGTACATGCTAACAGGGATGTATAGCATCTCATTTACATTGTAAGTTGATATTGCAATTTTGGAACAAATTTCAAAAAATACTGACAGCATCTATTTAATGCTTATTGTGAAGAATAAAAGTATATACAAAATGGCAAAAACCACTACAATATTGTAAAGTAATTAGCCTCCAACTAAAATAAATTAATTAATTTCTTAAATCACTATCAAAAGATTATGGGATGATTTCAGAGAATAACATTGAAACATGTACATTACCATATGTAAAACAGATGACCAGTGCAAGTTTTATGCATGAAGCAGGGCACCCAAAGTCAGTGTTCTGGGACAACCCAGAGGGATAGGGTAAGGAGAGATGTGGAAGGGGGTTCAGGATTGGGGGGGACATGCAATATCTATGGCCAATTCATGTTGATGTATGGCAAAACCCATCACAGTATCATTATTTTCCTCCAATTAAAATTAATTAATTAAGAAAAAAGATTAGATACTGATATCTGTGGGAAGCTCATTCAAAATATGGATGTTCAACACCTCAGTTTATTTCAATCCAAGAATAGAAACCACCAGAGAACAGAAAAATGCCCCAAACTCTACCAAGTTCCGGTGTTCCCCTAGTGACATAATTTCTCTTGAAAGAATGTCATGTTAAGTGAAGAAGAATTAAATAGCCTCTTGATGAAACTGAAAGAGGAGAGTGCAAAAGCTGGCTTAAAACTCAACATTCAGGAAACTGAAACCATGGCATCCAGTCCCATCAGATCATGGCAAATAGATGGGGAAACTATGGAAACAGTGAGAGACTTTATTTGGAGGGGGGGGGGGCTCCAAAATCACTGCAGATGGTGACTGCAGCCATGAAACTAAAAGATGCTTGCTCCTTGGAAGAAAAGCTATGACCAACCTAGACAGCATATTAAAAAGCAGAGACATTACTTTGCCAACAAAGGTCCATCTAGTTAACACTATGGTTTTTCCAGCAGTCATGTATGGATGTGAGAGCTGGACTATAAAGAAAGCTGAGTGCCAAAGAACTGATGCTTTTGAACTGTGGTGTTGGAGAAGACTCTTGAGTCTGTTGGACTGCAAGGAGATCAAATCAGTCAAACTTAAAGGAAATGAGTCCTGAATATTGATTGGAAGGACTGATGCTGAAACCGAAACTCCAATAGTTTGGCCACCTGATACGTAGAATTGACTCATTGGAAAAGAGTCTGACACTGGGAAAGATTGAAGACAGGAGGAGAAGAGGATGACAGAGGATGAGATGATTGGATGGCATCCCCAACTTTATGGACATGACTTTGAGCAAGCTCCAGGAGCTGGTGATGGACAGGGAAGCCAACACAACTGAAAGACCGAACACAGGACACAGAAAAAGCAAATATATGAAGTAAGTGGAGAGAGGAATCATCATGGCAATCAAATACCAGGTGAGAAGAAAGTTTTCTTTTTGGTCTGGGGAGTTTTTGCTTTTGGAAACATAATGTGTTGCTCTCTCCAGGCATCACACACATGCACAGGCACACACACAAAGTATGTAGCTTGCTAAATTTAGCTGCAGTTCTTTTACAACAATGATGACAGAGTTTTCTTCTGACCACAATGTGTTTGAATACAAATGGTTCCTCTTTCCAGGCTCTGCTTAGTACACACACAAATTCCTACTATGGTGACACCCACACTCTCACAGCAGGACAACTTCTTAAGAGCAGTCAGCCAGGATCTGGCCATCCTCTCTAGGAAGAGACACAAAGAATCAAACTGTTTCTTGGCTCGTGGGTTCTGCAGCCTTATACCCATTTCACAGAAACTGATGATCGCAGCTGATTCTGTTTCACCGTGGCCAGCCTAGAATGACACGCAAATGCAGCCCTGTGTTGGGGGGGGAACCTCCATCACCTTGTGGAATGGGGTTCAGTCAAGTTGCCACTGTCTTCTCCCGCACCTACTGTGCCACAGAGCCACAGTGCACAGATTCCTCCCCGAAGGGCTTCACCACCGAGCTGCCTTGGGGGTGGAGGGCTGAGTGGAAACAGGAAATCAAATGGCCATAAAGGAGAAATGAAAGAAAACAGACTGAAAAGAAATGAGATATTGTCAGCAGAAAGGAGAACAACAGAAGTGGAACTGCAAGAGACAAGGGAAAACTAAAGATGAAAGAGTACTAGAACCTCTAATAATAGTTCCCATTTAGCCGTGCTTACTCTGTGTTAGGCACTGGATAAATATTTCATATGAGTTTCTTCATCTTATTCAATCCTGACAAGAAAGCCTGTGGTAAGCATATTTTACAAAAAATAAAACATGCTCTTGCAATGAAGATCCTTCCGGCCACACACACAAAACATTTAAAAGAAATCAAAAGAGGAGACAATAAAAAGAAACAGAAAAAGTGGGACAAACAGAAAACACAAAACCAGATGATAGAAATAAATTTAAACATACTGAACTAAACTCTACAGTTAAAAGACAATGATTGCCTTTGGGATATAAGAGAAAGAAATTTGTACTGTATGTTGTTTCCAAGAGCACATCTAAAACATAATAGCAGAGACAGGAAAGTAAGGATGTGTGGAAACATACAAGGTACACACTACTAACCAAAAGAAAGCTTATGAAGTTAGACTAATAGTAGTCAAAACAGACCCTGAGGCCAAAAGCATTCATACATTAATGAAAATTACATCTTAGTGATTAATAACTTGGTTTTCCATGTGCTCAATCATTTGGACTGTAGCTCACCAGGCTCCTCTATCCATGGGATTCTCCAGGCAAGAATACTGGAGTGAGTTGCCATGTCCTCCTCCAGAGGATCTTCCCAACCCAGAGATCGAATCCATGAATCTGCATTGGCAGCCAGATTCTTTACCAGTAGTGGCAGATTCTTTACCATTGAGGAAGCCCTCGATGGTTCACTATGAAGCTATAACAGTTCTAGATTTGCATGCCTCTGGTGAAATAGCTTCAAAAATATATCTCTGTAAAGCAAAAATGAACAGAATTATAAGGAGAGCTTGATAGATCCACCATCAGAGTATCATAGTGGGAGATTTTAACATGTCTTAGTGACTGGCAGGTTCAATAAGAAAAAAAAAAAAAAAAACTCACCAAGTGCATGGATTTGACCAGCACAACCCACAGACTTGATATAATGTACACACACACAACACTGGGCTCCATAATTGGAGAAGGGTTCCTCAAACACTCATGGAACATTTACAAATACCAACTATGCATTGTGTCATAAAACAAACCTAATCAACTCTGCAAGGCTTGGTACCATCCTGAGAAGTGAGGATGAAAAGGAGTTAAGTTCTGGCCTTGGTTTCTGTGACTGAGAATTGGGGAGGCTAGGCCAGAGTGCTCACAACCATGGCTGAGCACCAGGAATGCGACCCACCAGGTAGTCTAGCTGCAGTCACACTGCTTTAAGTAGCAGAGTCAGAAAGGGCAATCCAGGTAAGAAGCTGTGGGTGATACGGCGTCATTTCCTTGAGGAACTAGCTTCCCTGGTGGCTCAGACAGTAAAGCGTCTGCCTGCAATGTGGGAGACCCAGGTTCTATCCCTGGGTCAGGAAGATCCCCTGGAGAAGGGAATGGCAACCCACTCCAGTACTCTTGCCTGGAAAATTCCATGGACAGAGGAGCCTGGTAGGCTACAGTCCATGGGGTCGTAAAGAGTCCATGACTGAGGGACTTCACTTTCACTTTCAAACCAAGATAGGTGTTGCTGCTCCCCTGCCCTCCCCCAAGCCTGTTTTCTACTTGAATAGTGAGACTTCCATTCCTTGCTTGCTGAAGGAAATGTCAAACAGCCTGATAGGCAAAGTGACCTCTGGGAAGTGCAAATTAGCACACTGATGCCTGGGTGCAGTGTCACAGTAATGCAAAGAGCCCCCACCAGAGGGAGGCATCTTGGATAGAGGGGGCAGAGAAGAGACAAAGAGGCATGAGGGACTAGAAATTTCTGTATTCAAATGTAAATAGTAACCATCCAACATATGCTAGACAAACAATGGAGACTTTTCAGGGCCAAAAGCTGCAGGCAACTAGCATGCAAATGATGTATTTGAATCTTTAAACTGAAGAGTCCCGAGCCCTGAGGCAGCAGCACAGATGGGGCTGTGGAAGGCTGGGCTTGATGGTGTGTAGACTGGTCATAGCTGGGCCTGGGAAGGGGCAGGACCTGAACAGGGCTTACCTCCAGGGCGGAGAGTACAGTGAGAAGGTGGCAGGGTTTCTGGCTGAGACCTGGGCTAGTGGCCCCAATGACAGCACCCCAATCTGAGGCCAAAGGAGGAGCCTTGGATTAACAACGAGGCACAGAGGCCCTTCCTCCAAAGAGTCAGAAAGCAGAAGAGGGTCAGTTCCATAGAGGAAGGGTTTGTGTCCTGAAGGAAGTGAGGCCATGGAGCCCCTGAAGCGGATATTGAATGCTCTCAAGGGGAGAGAGAGAGTAGGGTTGCCAGGATCCCCGCCATGTACTCTTTGTAGCAGAGCCCAGGGATAAATCAGCCTCCAGGACCCTGGGATCTGATGGTGGAGCCTGCAGTTTGCCTACAGGCTGACTCTGTCCCTGACTGCCAAAACCTCAAATCATCCTTCCTCCACCTTCTTCCCTGTAGGCAAGAATGAAGGAAGTCTTGATGATTCATCTTAGACCACCAGATCTTCTAAACACCACTTTTATTATGTATCTTACCACCTGGCTCATGAAAGTTTCCTATTGCTTCTGAGATCCAGCAATCCCACTCCTGGGCAAATATCTGGAGAAAACCATAATTCAAAAAGATACATACATCCCAGTATTTATTGCAGCACTACTCACAATAGCCAAGATATGGAAGCAACCTAAATGTCCATCAACAGAGGAATGGATAAAGAAGATGTGACACATGTATACAATGGAATATTACTCAACCTTAAAAAGGAATGAAATTGTGCCATTTGCAGAGACATGGATGGACCTGAAGACTGTCATACAGAGTGAAGGAAGTCATAAAGAAAAAATAAAATATCGTATAATGTTGCTTATATGTGGAATCTAAAAAATAAAAAGCTACAAACAAACTTACCTACAAAACAAAAAGAGTTACAGACATGGTTACTGGGAGGTAAGGGGAGGGATAAAATTGAAAATTGGGATTGACAAATATACACTACTATATATAAAATAGACAACTAATAAAGACCCACTGTACAGTACATGGAACTCTACTCAATACTCTGTAATGGCCTATATGGGAAAAGAAGCTAAAAAAGAGTGCATGTAACTGATTCACTTTGCTGAAACTGAAACTAAGACAGCATGGTAAATTATAACCCAATTAATATTTTTTTTTAAAGAATCAATTTAAACCATTACTGTCAAGTGTGAAGATGTAGAGGTCAATGGGTTTCAGGAAATTGATGAAGACTCACCCAGAACCCTGCTACTCTGCTACTGCTACTGCTGCTAAGTCGCTTCAGTCGTATCTGACTCTGTGTGACCCCACAGACAGTAGACCACCAGGCTCCCCTGCCCCTGGGATTCTCCAGGCAAGAATATTGGAGTGGGTTGCCATTTCCTTCTCCAATGCATGAAAGTGAAAAGTGGAAGTGAAGTCGCTCAATTGTGTCCAACTCCTAGCAACCCCATGGACTGCAACCTGCCTTAGGTTAAATTCAGAGGATCCCATCACAGGCCTTTTGCGTAAACAGCACTGCCTTGAGTGCACCCCCACAAGACTTCTAGAAGAAAAGCACTTGCTTAAGAGCAAAGAACCTATGAGTCAATTAAACCCAGACTGATCAGGCTACATCCATCTTTATGTTCTCTGTGGTGCCACAGGGTGTATTCCTTCCAGACATCACAAATAAACCCAGAAGCCCCTGGTTGTTGTCCCTTCCAATCAGATTGCTGGCCCTAAGCTCCTTCTAGGTGGAAATCCTGGCATCACCCTGAACAGTCTCTGGCCTAGAGAAACCTGAATCCAGTGGGAGAAATGGACATGCCCACAAACCTCTTTATTATTTGCTACAGTAGAGGAAATGTGTCAAGTGCTATGGGTACTCAAGGGCTTTCCAGGTGTCGCTAGTGGTAAAGAACCTACCCGCCAAAGCAAGAGATGCAGGAGAAGAGGGTTCAGTCCCTGGATCAGAAAGATCCCCTGAAGGAGTGCATGGCAACCCACTCCAGTACCCTCGCCTGAGAATCCACATGGACAGAGAAGCCTGGTGGGCTATAATCCAGTGGGTCGCAGAGTCAGACACGACTGAAGCGAGTCAGCACACAGCACACATGCACAGACATGACCTATAAGAGCGAGGCGATAAGGACCTGAACAGAACACTGCAGGTGAGGATGGGGGAAGAGTAGATCTGAGAGGTGGTTTCCCAACTAAGTGCTGTTGTTCAGTCGCTCAGTTGTGTCTGACTTTTTGCCACCCAAGGAATTGCAGCATGCCTGGCTTCCCTGTCAATCATCATCTCCTGGAGCTTGCTCACGCTCATGTCCATTGAGTCAGTGATGCTATCCAACCAACTCATCCTCTGACGTCCCCTTCTCCTCCTGCCTTCAACCTTTCCCAGCAGCAGGGGCTTTTCCAATGAGTCAGTTCTTTGCATTAGGTGGCCAAAGTACTGGAGTTTGAGCTTTAGCATCAGTCCTTCCAGTGACTATTCATGACTGACTTCCTTTATGATTGACTGCATCTAACTGACCCCATGGCTAATCGCTGGAGTGGGCAAACTACATAGGCTAGATCTGGGAAGGGAGGTGTCAAGGATTTAAGTTTTAGCATTCCTCTCTCGCTGATTTTTGTTGGGCATGGGGACAGCAGCTGGTAGACTTTGACCTTAGAATCTTCCTATATTTTAACTTAAAATAGATTTATTTCCATCATACAGGTTTGAGCCTTTGAAATAATTTTATTTAAAAATTAGTTTCTGGCAATGCCATGGGATCCTTGGTTGCCCTCAGATAGCTAGTCCCCGACCATCCCAACCATGGGGCCACTGCCCAGGTCATTCAGGGCATGGTGTGGCATGCCCCTCTGCATGTTGGAACCAAGTCCAGTACAGAGAACTCTTCATCCTGGAACACGGGCATGACAAGAAAGTCAGGAGCCCCCTCGCCCAACACTGCACCACTTAATTGTGGGGAACCTGGGGGAACCTAGTGCTAAACCATTCCTAGATGACCTGCTTCTGGGCTGGGGTTTTGCATGTAGGTGAGCAGCTCTCTCGCTTCGATCTGTTGAAAGTCATCCCTTGACACAAAGGCTTGTAAATAGAAATAAGGTTATCAAAATTTTTTTTAATAACAGGATTTAAAAAAAAAGACAAAAAGATTAGTTTCTAAAGTCAGGCAATAGTTTTAGAAGTGCTAAAATATTTCTTCATGCAGAGCATAGAATACATTAAATTACCAAGGTAAACAGAAGAAAATAACAATATCCAAGTCATATTCAATACTGTAGCTTTTATTTGACCCAGGATTTACAAAATCAAATGCAAACAAAAAGGAAGGGTTCTTTCAGAGTAGGGAATGCTGTTGCTATCTTCACAGAACCATTATACAGTTTTGTATGGTATTAGGTTCTTTTCCAGACTCTGTTCTTTTTACCTTAATGTATAATTGTATTATTTAAAATTTATCATTTCCTCTTTACTATATATGATAGAATATAAGCAGAGTTTTCATAAACTGCATGTCCTCTAGAAGTATAATCAGAAGGTCAACTCACTCCCAGTACCACACTTGTTTACACAATTCCTTCCCCTTTCTTTTTTCTACTTTTGCTAAAAAACACACACACACACACACACACACACACAAAAAAAAAAAAACAACCCCCCACCCCCGAAAACAAAACAAACAAAATCCCTGGGAACTTCTTTGTGGCTAAGACTCTGCACTGGCAATGCAGGGGTCCTGGGTTCAGTCTCTGGACAGGGAAATAGATCCCACATGCTGCACCTAAAACCCCCTTGAAGCTAAATAATAAATAAATAAATACTTAAAAAAAAAAAAAGCAAACAGCATGAAGAACATAAAAGCACCTGGGTTTTGATCAGCATAATACAGTAGGTAAATTTTACTTATTTTCTATTTAGTTTTTAGTAAATATTAAACATTTTCTCTAACAATGCAGGACATAAAAACATAAGTTGACAGTTAACTTGCCAGAGATTGAAACACATAAAATGTTAGATATAAATAATTCTAAAGTACATTAATAAAAGTTTTAAATAACTAGAATTAAGTACTTAGAATGTATGATTTACAGTAAAAGTCAATACAGTAAATTTTACTTCTTTTCCATTTTGTTTTTAGTAAATATTAAATATTTTTGTAATAATGCAGGATATAAAAACGTGAAATAAGTTGACATTTAACTTGCCAGAGAGATTCAAACACATCAAAGCTAGACATGAATTCTAAAGTACACTAATAAAACAGTTTTAAATAATTACAACCTTCAACTACTTAGAATGTATGATTTAGAGTAAAAGTCAGAGATTATTGATGCTCTGTTATAAGCTTCCATGTTTTGGGAAAGAAATATGTAAAGGGAGATAATATTCAACCCTGGTGGTATTTCATTCCAAGAGATATTGAATCAAATTAACAACCACAACCACAGCTGAATGTTTTTGTCTCCCCACAAGGTAAAAAGTGGGGGAATGCAGATAGTGACTGCCATTATGTATGGGCTTTTTTAAAGGGTGATGAAAATATTCTAAAACTGTAGTGATGGTTTTACAAGTTTTAAAGTATACCATATAAACTACTGTATTGTATTCTATTTTAAAGGGTGAGTTTTATGGCACATGAATTCACTCAATAACTTTGTTTTTTCTTCATGTTCAAGGATACATGGGGGAAAAAAATGTAAAGAAAAAAGGAGTTGAATACCACCACGGCCCAGGGAAAGTAAGGAGGGTAGGGGGAGGACAGAAGAGAGGAAGGAGAGGGACATGTTGCTGACTAGTTGTCCCCTCCTACACTCAGTACACAAGTGCACACACTTTCACACGTGCACACACACACAAACACTGTGATAATCAGTGACAAGCAACTGGCTGCTTTTTGTAATGGATAAAACCATAACTGCTCTCTTTCTTGAAAAGGTCTCCTCCTCTTGTAAATGTTGCCCTCGCTTGTTAAATAGTTGGTCTTTGTTAATGAGGTTTTCCCTTCTGCTCTCGCTTTTTGATTTTTAAAAGCAAATTTTAACAACTAGTATACAGTCTGTGTCACATCTTCTCTTTTCTAATTTGTCATGCTCTGTGGTATCTGTAAAGTCATACTCATTTTATTCTGAAAAATATCTGCTTCTGAATCTTTCTCAGTGTAAGTATTGTAGTTACCTTGTCAAGTCAAGTAAGTATTTCACTTTATATGTATTTCACAGTTGAACTCGTACAGTCCAGGCCTTTTAGGTGTTCTCTTGGCTTTCTTTTTTTTAAGCCTTCTTATTGACTCATAAGGGCTTCCCAAGTGGCACTAGTAATAAAGAACTTGCCTGCCAATGCAAGAGTCTAAGAAACTCCATGGATGGGAAGATTCCCCAGGAGGAGGGCATGACCACCCACTGCCATATTCTTCTAGAGAATCCCATGGACAGAGGAGCCTGGCAGGCTACAGTCCACAGTGTTGCAAAAACTAGGACACAACTAAACCAACTCAGCATGGCACACACTGACTCATAGACTCTAGCAGCTTGATTTCAACAAAAAGATGATAGACCTCTACACTTTTACATAGAAATAGAGGGATTCTGAAAACAAACTCTCTTTGTAGCTGAATTTTATTAACTGGCAATAAGTCACTGTTTCAAAGTCTTAGTCATTTGCCCAGCTTTTCATGGCCAGTATATTATATNGATTTCAACAAAAAGATGATAGACCTCTACACTTTTACATAGAAATAGAGGGATTCTGAAAACAAACTCTCTTTGTAGCTGAATTTTATTAACTGGCAATAAGTCACTGTTTCAAAGTCTTAGTCATTTGCCCAGCTTTTCATGGCCAGTATATTATATTCTGGGAAGTAGAGTCAAAGTCCGGAATTATCAGTTACACAGTCTGAATACGAATGTTAAATAGTCTGAATTGATAGGAAGACTGTCCTCTTGGAAAAGCAAAGCAGTCTCCTTAAGAGAGAGATGGAGCGGTGGCTACTTCCTCTTTCTTTTTAATTGTATGTTGACTTTTCTCTTTATTGAAGACCCCGAAGTGCAAGCCTGAGTCTNCAGATTTCTCAAGAGGCAGGTCAGGTGGTCTGGTATTCCCATTTCTTTCAGAATTTTCCACAGTTTGTTCTGATTCACACAGTCAAAGACTTTGGAATAGTCAATAAAGCAGAAGTAGATGTTTTTCTGGAACTCTCTTGCTTTTGATCCAATGGATGTTGGCAATTTGATCTCTGTTTCCTCTGCATTTTCTAATTCCAGCTTGAACATCTGAAAGTTCTTGTTTAACATACTGTTGAAGCCTGGCTTACCTGAGCATTACTTAGCTGGCGTGTGAGATGAGTGCAGTTGTGCAGTAGTTTGAGCATTCTTTGGCATTGCCTTTCTTTTGGATTGGAATGAAAACTGACCTTTTCCAGTCCTGTGGCCGCTGCTGAGTTTTCCAAATTTGCTGGCATATTGAGTGTAGCACTTTCATAGCATCGTCTTTTAGGACTTGAAATAGCTGAGCTGGAATTTCATCACCTCCACTAGCTTTGTTCGTAGTGATGCTTTCTAAGGCCCACTTGACTTCACACTCCAGTATGTCTGGCTCTAGGTGAGTGATCACACCATCGTGATTATCTGGGTCATGAAAATCTTTTTTGTGTAGTTCTTCTGTGTATTCTTGCCACCTCTTCTTAATATCTTCTGCTTCTGGTAGGTCTGTATTATTTCTGTCCTTTATCGAGCCCATCTTTGCATGAAATGTTCCCTTGGTATCTCTAATTTTCTTGAGGAGATCTCTCGTCTTTCCCATTCTATTGTTTCCCTCTATTTCTTTGCACTGATCACCGAGGAAGGCTTTCTTATCTCTCTGTTGTTTGAAACTCTGCATTCAGATGGGTATATCTTTCCTTTTCCCCTTTAAGTTTCACTTCTCTTCTTTTCATGGCTATTAATAAGGCCTCCTCAGACAACCATTTTGCCTTTTTGCATTTCTTTTTCTTGGGGTTGGTCTTGATTACTGCCTCCTGTACAGTGTCATGAACCTCTGTCCATAGTTCTTCAGGCATTCTGTTTATCAGATCTAATCCCTTGAATCTATTTGTCACTTCCACTGTATAATCTTAAGGGATTTGATTTAGGTCATACCTGAATGGTCTAGTGGTTTTCCCTACTTTCTTCAATTTAATTCTGAACAAAGGAGAAGCCCCAGCAAGACAGTAGGAGGGGTGAAATTGCATTTAGAATCAAACCCCATACCTGCAAGAGATGCTTAGAGGGCTCAGACATATCTTGTATGCATCAGGACCCAGAGACCCCACAGAGACTAAGGCAATTTAGGGATGATGAACTATTATATACATACTTGTTGTGGTATTGGTGCTTAATAACTGTCTTACCCTTAAAGGGCTCCTATATGAGAAAGTATAAATGGATTCTTATAACCCCGATTACCCCCTCAAAAAATGCAGCTAACTCACTGATAGAAGAATAGCATTATTTTTCTACATAGGAAGATTTTAATAATCATGAAGAGTGAATAGCTATTCAACTTCTAGCTCCCCTTTGAAAAATAAGAGGAAACTAATGGAAACTACTTCAAAATAGATTGAATTAGACCTAAGGAAAGACTGTAACAGTCTAGAAATTTCAAAGTTCAAGACAGAATTCATTAAGAAAAGCATGAAACTATAATAAAACCTATCCTTTGACATCAAATAGGTGGAAAAGATGATGTCCAGAAGTCATTAAAACCCTTTTACTAATAGGATGTGTGATTAGATTATATTCCGTTAGCAAATAAACCCTACTATTAACTACTTTGCTGATGCCAGTCAATATAGTAGGTTCACTATAAGTGTAAAGAGGGTGCTACTGATATACATTCAGTAGGATTTTGTTTGTCAGTTAGGTGAAAGCCATGCTGAAGGCAAATGGAACGGAACACTCAAGGAGACATCCAGTGATTGAAAATAATCACAAACAGTATTAGAGCAGTTTTAGCTTGTCATTCATCGTGGCAATAGTCCTTATTTTGGGGAGAGATTTTGTAGAATGTTGCTACCTGATGAAAAGATTTAGAAAGAATAGAGTTGGTAAAGGTCCAAGCCCAAAGCAATGCACAAAACTAACAAGAGATTTAAAAAAAAAAAAAAAAGAATAGTAAAAACCTTTGAAATAAGACTGAAAATTCAGAAGTAAAGTAGAAAAAGAAATCAGTAATGGGATATAAGAAATGGTATAATATAGGTTTTGTTAGAGGAGAAGTAAATAGTTTGTGTAGTGAATTCGATGAAATTATTGAAAAGAGAAAATTAATCTCTTCAGTCTGTCTCTAGTTTTACCTGTTCTCACAGTACTGTTATTTTTTAAATAGGAAAACTTGTTCAAAGGATGACTTATCAATTAGGATTGCATTTTGCTGCATGGCACCCCACTCCAGTACTCTTGCCTGGAGAATCCTATGGACGGGGTGGGGTCGCTAGGAGTTGGACACAACTGAGCAACTTCACTTTCAGTTTTCACTTTCATGCATTGGAGAGGGAAATGGCAACCCACTCCAGTGTTCTTGCCTGGAGAATCCCAGGGACGGGGGAGCCTGGTGGGCTGCCATCTGTGGGGTCGCACAGAGTCGGACATGACTGAAGCGACTTAGCAGCAGCAGCAGCAGCCAAGTTTTATTCCAGTGACTTGATCAAATAGCCCCACTCTGTATCTTCCTGCTTGCATTCCATTGCCTACAAATATGTCATGCCATCAATTCCAGCTTCACAGGACCTGCAGGAACCTGCAGATTTGAATTTTATTTTGAGTTTGGCACAGTGCTTTCTTGAGCAGTGTTGTGGTTCTCTTCGTAAGAAAAAAGCAGGGTTAGTGGAGACAAGCAGTTGGGTTAACAAATGGCAGCGTCTGCAATAAATAGTATAAACTTTTCAAGTCAATCCTAATTTCGTGCTGTGGACCAGAGACCTCCTAACATCCCTATTCTGCTTTTTAAAAAAGATTACATTTTCTATCTGTCTAGACTGTCATTGGTTCTAGTCTTGATGTTATAACAGATTGATAGTTGTATAAGTTGAGGTCACTTCTCAAATACTCTGTGTTAAGGATGAAAATTTATTGCTGAGAGGAAGTACCCCTAATAAAAATTTTATTATGCTGCCAGTCATCTTCAAGTTAAGAGCAGTACTGGCTGCAGTGGTAAACTATTGGCTTTAATGTATAAATACTGAAAAATTATTGTCAGTGTCAATTTTGTAGTCTTGATATGAAACAAGCAATAGGCATCAAAGCATACACCAGGCAGTGTGCATAATTTCATTATCAGCTTAAACTTTTGCTTCATATCTGTTAACCTTTGTTTCCTATATGATGTATCATATAGAATCAAAGTGTTTTTCTTTCTTGTAATTTTTTTCATCTTTTCTTCCCACATATTTAGAGCAAAGAAATGGGAAAAGTATCAAATTATAAAGATACAACAAGATCCTAGAAGAAAAGAAAGTCTAGTAATTTCTGCAGTGACAGAAGTGTTATATTATTTCATTAAATAGCTAGTCTGATATAACATGTCTCAATATATTAACAATTCATATTAATTGCAAAATCTCAGTAATTAATATTTGCCCCCAAGAATATCTCATACCTAAATAGAAATATTTCAGTTTTGAGGATATTATTATTGTTCCACCTAAGGGAAAAATAATTTATTGCTAAATTTGAAATTATAAATCATATTTTAAAATCCATTCATTCTTTGTTATTTTTTAAACAACAGCTACAGTAGAATGTTACAATCCAAGAACAAATGAATGGACCTACGTTGCCAAAATGAGTGAGCCCCACTATGGCCATGCTGGAACTGTGTATGGAGGCGTAATGTATATATCAGGTAAATAATTGCAAATGCAGTCCATATAATACATAGATTTTTAGCTATGTTGCCATCTTTCCATATAGTGTTAATAATCTGGGAAATGGATAATCAAAATATAATTATAGGTTTTAGAATGTATTTTTGTGTATATTTGTATGTAAATGCCTTTGGTATTTTATAAGTTTATAAGACTAGTAGCCAACCAATCCTACTGTAATACTCAGAAGTAATTGGAAAGCTTTCAGCTTCTCCAACTTGCCCTTCAGCCCCCTTAGTCCATAGTCTAGTACTCTAATAACCACCATTCATAGTCTCTATAATAACCATTAATTCATTTCTATTTAGAATTCAGCTAAACTCCATGAGGAAATATATCATTATATAACATGTAAGCTCTACTGTGCATAAAGCTTGCTTCCAATATACATATAATGCATAATAATTTGTGTTAGTCACTCAGTCATGTCTGACTCTTTGTGACCCCATGGACTGTAGCCCACCAGGCTCCTCTGTCCATGGAATTCTCCAGGCAAAAATACTGGAGTGGGTTGCCATTTCCTTCTCCAGGGGATCTTCTCGACCCAGGAATTGAACCCAGGTCTCCTGCATTGCAGGCAAACTCTTTACTGACTGAGCCACGAGGGAAGACCTAATTTAGTGCGACCCATAACATGTTTCTCTTGTCCTGAGTATTATATTAGGTTCTACTGTGGTATCATTGCATAAATAATTCTGTGCTGATTACCTGTATTTTGGCCACATTCACATGTATTTTTCTAATAAAAAATTCTGAAAAGACTACAGTTGGCTCAGTGTCACAGTAACACAAACTGTTAGTGTTCAAATCATCCTTATGTAGAATGTAGAAACAAGTCCTATTTTAATGTAATGTTCACTTCCGGTATTTAGACTTGATTCTGTTAGGTTCTTACCACTTGGCCCTGACAGAGTCTACCTCTGACAGTTTTCCCTCTTTTGAAGGTCGGCCAGTGGCAAGCCAGCAGCTACATTATTAGAGAACAAAGGGATTAAGGTGATGTTTGTGGTCTGAGTCTCTGAACGCTGCCTTAATGAAATCTGTAATCAAGAAGGATCAGTGAAAGACCTTTAGTGTGTGATTGACAGGTTTCTGGTGTGAAATTTATGAGCAAACTATGGGACACCTTATATTGAAAGAGCTTTCCAGGAAATCATATGTTCTGCTAATTAATGATTTACACCATCTACCTATTTTATGTGTGTGGCTGCTATGCTATTATAATGAGAGCTGCAAGTCCTCTGGTGGGAAAAAATCACATTCGAATTATTCTAGTGGTGATTTGGCATAACTAGCATATATTGCACAAATGACCTTCCCAGTCAAGAGTAGGCTGGAAACCACAGCTGATTTTCAAACCAAAGAGCACTGTTTTGCTTCCTGGGAACTCAGTGACGTACAGAAAAAAATATAGAAAAGCAGAAGAAAAACCCAACTACCTAGTGATGGCCATCTGGCCCTCAGTTAGTAGAGCTTTGAATGATGTGGCTGAAGCTTAGTTTAGTTTTCTCCCTAATCTGCAGAACACATAGTTTGATATTTTCATTGTACAGACTGATTGAAATATGATCTAAAAATGTTTTGTAGATGATATGGACTCAATAGATCAGCAACAAATCACTGTATATACAAAATTCCAGGTATATTCAGCATTCTAATTCTTTAACTTTTTAAGAGAGGACATTACCCACCCTCACCCTAAGGTCTACAAAAACAGTTCTGAATATTCGTATAAGCCTGTCTAGTTGCATAACACTTTTGACTTTTCTAAAGCATTGTTATTTACTTCAATTCATAGTCAAAATCCTAACTCGAGGAACTAGAGTGGCCATTCTTATTTGACAAATGAGGAAGGGAACACCTACCATTTAAAGAGCAGCAGGAGTGAATGATGCTTTGTAGTTGGGATTTACTGTAAACTCAACTCGAAAAGTAGCCAAAATATATTTTCATTCTATAAAGCCTCTTAAATCCCTTGCGTCTCTGTTTGAGAAAGTCATTACAATAATATAAGTTACAGTTTTGTTCTTTAAGGAGATGAAAATATTAGTTTCTTTATTTTTAATCCAGAGAAAGTAGTTATAGCGGGCAGACATGTAGAAGAACACACTTGATAAACTCTAAAATGTCATAATATGTGGCTAGAAGTGAATCATCTGTGACAGCCTTCTATTAACTTTTGCATTTTCATATTAATCTGTTTATCTCCCACCTATAATTTTCATTCTTCAGGAGGAATTACTCATGACACTTTCCAAAAGGAGCTCATGTGCTTTGACCCTGATACTGACAAATGGATCCAGAAGGCACCGATGACCACTGTCAGAGGTCTGCATTGCATGTGCACTGTGGGAGAAAGGCTGTACGTCATCGGCGGCAATCACTTCAGAGGAACCAGTGATTATGACGATGTCCTAAGCTGTGAATACTACTCACCGATCCTTGACCAGTGGACCCCAATTGCTGCTATGTTAAGAGGGCAGAGTGATGTTGGGGTCGCTGTTTTTGAAAATAAAATCTACGTGGTTGGTGGGTATTCATGGAATAATCGTTGCATGGTAGAGATCGTACAGAAATATGATCCAGATAAAGATGAATGGCATAAGGTGTTTGATCTCCCAGAATCCCTGGGTGGCATCCGAGCTTGCACACTCACGGTTTTTCCACCTGAAGAAACCACACCATCACCTTCTAGAGAGTCCCCTCTTTCTGCACCGTAAGATCGTCCCTGCAACTAAGATGCTGTAGTCCTATCTTTGCAGTGTGTCATGAATTCTCTTCTTTTGCCCCCTCTCCTTAAGTAGTGTATGTTAGGATTATCCTCCAGTAATTGATATAAATATTGGAAAAAAGACATTGATGTTCTTCGTGCTGTTTATTTGGCTTCGAGTGTTTATAAAGTGGTAACAAACCATTCTGGAAATGTATCCCATAGAAGCTGATATTTAACATACAAGGAAAAAAAAGTATTGTCTATAAGATGTTTCTTCAGTACTTTTTGATGCTGTGTCCTGGATGTAAGGTGTTTGTCATCTTACATTAGAAAAGCCCAATAAACCAAGTTAAAAGGTGGATTATAGTAAATGTGCAACTGTGCTAACTAGGCTTCAAAGTAAAAAGTTTTTCTTTCATCTTTGACTGTGAGATGTAAAGCGGAGACAGCCAGTTCCAACAGGAGACACTAGACAAAAGGTTGCCAACTCGCATGAGCTACCTGCCTCTTTCCATAAAGTATTTTTGACATATCTGTCAGCCCTCCTGTCTATGAGGGTGCATTGAAAACACATCCAATTTCTTAGATGCACAGGAGAAATAATCATTGAAATTCACCAATCTTAATTTTAAAAAACAGCATGACCCCTCAACTTGTAAACAAGGGTTTGGGGGTTTTTAAGTGTGTATAAATACATGCACACATATATGTCAAAAAGGAAATTTTTAAAACTTGCCTAGAATGTCAAATTAATGCAAAAAAATAAATACTTTTAAATTTCTTCCAAAAAGCAGCTTCAGTTAAAATGGGAATTCAGTATGCACATACTGAATGCACAGATGTAGAATCATACTGAATTTAGGTGGACAAGGGCTAGAAATTTTGAGCAACTAAATTTGTCATTTGACCAGATTTTTCCCTCCAAAACTGTAATCTACACCTTCTCCTTTGCTGTTGAGATAACTTACATATTATATGTATTCTGTATACTCAGTTCATAAGATTATTTAGCGCACAATATAGCAGCTTCACCTGGTGAGCTGCTTTT
>SJYA01004423.1:987848-1007600 GCA_006410615.1 Neotragus moschatus
TCTCCAGTCAGCAGAAGAAAAATGGAGTATTGAAGGCACGAGTGGTGTTGGATTGAAAGAGGCTTACATCACATCTACCCACATTCTGCTGGTCAGAAATCAGTCCTATGTCCACACAGAAGCCCAAAGTGGACTGGAAAATATCAGGCAGCCACATGCCCAGAAAGAAGAGGAAATAGGGTCTGTGATTTGTTCCCAGTTTGCCACAGGGAATAACAAAGCACACAGATTCTGTTTGACAGCTTACCTTTTCTGCATCCATGCCATATGTTATTTAGAACAGCAATGCATGTCACACAAGTGCTGTTATTAAACAATTCCAACAGCTGGTAAATTACTACACATTTTCCTTTATAGCAAATTAACCATTTTTCTTTATTAAAAAAATCTGCCAGTCATTGGTTGACTATACAAATATTTCTCACATTTGCCTTTCTTAGGTTCTTGTTTTACTTGAAAAAGGAGTTATTGACTTATAATGCAGTAAATGTTTAATGTTATGTTAATATAATGTATTAAATGTTTAATGTATTAAATCTCGAAAGGGTCATCATTTCCCTTCCTGGTCAAGGCTGGTAGAGTGTGGAAGATGAAAGAAAAAAGGTACTTTGCCTATTTCAAGAATTTTAAAAATTTTAAAAATTTATCTCATAATCAAGTTTTGTCCTGAAAAGAAAGATGATGACCCGAACCTTTTTCCTCTCTCTTGTTACTTCAGGGACTTAACAATATATACGTATGTATTGTCTCTTCAGAAGTGGCTAAAATAACTTCCTTTCATGAGCCCCTGAGCAAGTGGCCCAAGCGACCCCATGGACTGCAGCCTACCAGGCTCCTCCATCCATGGGATTTTCCAGGCAAGAGTATAGGAGTGGGGTGCCATTGCCTTCTCTGATAAGGCAATTAAGTGGTATTTTATTTAATTAGTCTGTGACCTTTTTTTCCATTTCAANTCCAGGATGTCTGGCTCTAGATGAGTGATCACACTATCGTGATTATCTTGGTTGTGAAGATCTTTTTTGTACAGTTCTTCTGTGTATTCTTGCCACCACAACAGGTTGGCAAACTTTTTCTATAAAAATGTAAATATTTGAATCTCTGTTGGACCATTGGTCTTTGTCATGACAACACATCTCTGCTGTTGTAGTTGGAAAATGTAGAGAATGTGTAAATGAATGACCATCAATGTGTTCCAATAAAACTTTAGGACACTGAAATTTGAATATCATGTAATAAATTACAAAATATTGCTCTCCTTTTGAATTTTTAGCCATTTAAAAAAATAAAGACTATCCTTAGCTATTGGACCATAGAATAATAGGCCACATTGCAGACTTGTCCATAGCCAGGAGTTTGCTGACCTCTGTTTTAAAAGAGCATGTTTCATTATCATTCATTTATTCTTTCAACAGACATTCATTGTGAACCTATTTAGTATCAGTCAATGAAGAGTCCTAGGGTCTATAAAAATGAGTAAAAACTGAATCTCTGCCCTCAAGGAGCTCAGTCTAGTTGGGTAGATTGATGCTTACAATGTGGTGTGCCGGAGGCTAGGATGGGTGTGTGAAGAAGCCACATCTGAGCAAATGACATAAATAGATGTTTATAAAATGAATGACTGGAAATCAACAAAGAGTGTCTGCATTAATGCAACTTTTCTTGCCACAAAGCTATAAATAAAAGAATACGCATAAGAAAGGGGCAGTCAGTCCTTGAAACCCTAGCTCCTGTCCCCTGATCAACTGGATCTAATTATCCAAACTACCAACTTACTGGTTCTGTGCTAGGTAGAGTCACACACAACATGTCCTTTAAAATACTCTGTAACCAGCTAAGTGCAGGACGGTATATTTAACAAGTCTTCCCCAAAATCTCAGTGTGTCAATATCTTTTCTGCTGCAAGTAACTGATTCCCAACTCTAACAATAAGGAAATGCGTTTTCTCAGAGCTGCAGAGCCCACTGGAGGTAAAGGAAGCCCCAGGCACAATGTAATTAGCTCAGTGTTGTCAAACTCCCAGGTTGGTTTTTTTTTTCTCTCTCTCTCATATCCCCACTCTATTTGCAATAACATTTGTAAGCACTGTATTTTGCCAGTAGCATTCCTTGTTCACATCCAGAGAGAGAGAAAAACCTCTCTCTCAATCGTGGAATTTAAATTGTCTTTAGTCTGTTGGAGCCAACTTAGGACATACGATTTGCCCGTGGACCTGTTGCTAGGGGAGTGCTGTGCATGGATCAGCTTAGATTAACTATCTGATGCAAAATCATTGTTGAGGAATTAACCATAATACTTTCCTCACTTGAGAAGAATAAGAGGGAAACATGAAGAAGGAAATGTAGCTAATTTTATTTTTTTGGTTCCATTTATCTGTAATCAGCCTGGGCTTTTTCTAGATTCATCTTTTTCAAGTCTGAGTACAGAAATTTTCAAAGTGTAGTCCAGGCAACCTGGTGTTCCTGAGACTCTTTCAGGGAATTCTAGAAGTCAAAACCATTCTCATCATACTAAGATCTCATTTGCAAGTGTATGGTGGCATTTTCCAGAGATTGAAGGCCAAACAGTAATGCCATTGCTCTGTCAGGTAATTGGATATGAGCTTGGATATTCTTATATTTAAAAGCCTCTCATCCTTCGTTTCTAATACAATAAACATCAATAGCTGTAATGCACATAAACACAGTCTCTGGTGTCCTCAAAATTTAAGAATATAAAGAAGCCCTGAAACCCAAAAGTTTGAGAACTGCTGAGTTCTAAGATCAATTTTTGAAACATTTTGTACAGAAATGGAATAAAAAATAGAGTATGCTCTAGATCACACATTTAAGTATTGTTTTGTGAATTTTTCTTTTGACTATGTATATGTGTGTATTTACATATATTAAATATACACATATACATGTATTTAATCAAAAGAAAAAATTCACCAAACAATACTTATATCTGTGTGTGTGTGTGGGGGGGGGGGTGGTTATAATATAAACAAAATGTTTTAATGTGGACTCCTGGGTTATTTGAAGTCTTGACACCAAAAAGCAAAGTTCCAAAAGATACATCACTTAAGGTCTGATTTCTCAGTTCTCATGTCTTACCTGAAAACCTACCTACTCCCTCAGTGATTAAACCCAGGCAGCCACAACAATGTATAAGTTCTCTCCTAGCCTTGTAGGTTCAGTTCAGTCGCTCAGTCGTGTCTGACTCTGCGATCCCATGAACCATAGCACACCAGGCCTCCCTGTCCATTGCCAACTCCCGGAGCCCACCCAAACCCGTGTCCATTGAGTTGCTGATGCCATCCAATCATCTCATCCTTTGTCATCCCCTTCTCCGCCTGCCCTCAATTTTTCCCAGGATCAGGTCTTTTTAAATGAGTCAACTCTTCACATCAGGTGGCCAAAGTATTGGAGTTTCNGCCCACCCAAACCCGTGTCCATTGAGTTGCTGATGCCATCCAATCATCTCATCCTTTGTCATCCCCTTCTCCGCCTGCCCTCAATTTTTCCCAGGATCAGGTCTTTTTAAATGAGTCAACTCTTCACATCAGGTGGCCAAAGTATTGGAGTTTCAGCTTCAACATCAGTCCTATCAATGAACACCCAGGACTGATCTCCTTTAGGATGGACTGGTTGGATCTCCTTGCAGGCCAAGGGACTCTCAGGAGTCTTCTCCAACACCACAGTTCAAAAGCATCAATTCTTTGGCACTCAGCTTTCTTGACAGTCCAACTCTCACATCCATACATGACCACTGGAAAAACAATAGCCTCGACTAGACGGACATTTGTTGGCAAAGTAATGTCTCTGCTTTTGAATATGCTGTCTAGGTTGGTCATAACTTTCCTTCCAAGGAGTAAGCATCTTTTAATTTCATGGCTACAATCACTGTCTGCAGTGACTTTGGAGCCCAGAAAAATAAAGTCAGCCACTGTTTCCACTGTTTCTTCATCTTTTTGTCATGAAATGATGGGACCGGATGACATGATCTTAGTTTTCTGAATGTTGAGCTTTAAGCCAACTTTTTCACTCTGCCCTTTCGCTTTCTTCAGAATTCACAGCAAAATCACATTAGAACAGAACACATACTCTGAATGGATTGGGTTGACCAAAAAGTTCTTCTGGGTTTTTCCATATGAAAACTGGAAAGAAGTTTGTGGCCAGACCTATATCTTAAGTGGTACACAATCATGGCAGCAGCCCATGATTTTGATTAATCACACAAATCTTTTCTTGAAGGCCTTTCTATAATAGACATTAAAAAATAGGGAAAGCAAAAAGGTTCTGACTGCAAGCCATAGAAACCAAACTCCACCTAGCTCATGCTCAAATAAAAACATTAGACCAGTTATTGGGGCGTCCTATACAACCATAGGAAGACCCTAGCTGCCACTGGAACATGGAGAAAACCAGAAGGACTCAAAGACCGTCAGCACTCTGCTTCTGCTTTTCTCTGAAGACTGGATTCATTGCTTCCTCCCATGGAGTAGCCTCTCTGACATGGCAGTGGCCTGAGAATGCCTGCCTTTCCCTCACAATGGAGAAAATACTCCCCTCTTGCCATCATCAGTTGAAAACTCC
This sequence comes from Neotragus moschatus, assembly GCA_006410615.1. Taxonomy (NCBI): domain Eukaryota; kingdom Metazoa; phylum Chordata; class Mammalia; order Artiodactyla; family Bovidae; genus Neotragus; species Neotragus moschatus. The sequence goes on from SJYA01004423.1 coordinate 992,423, forward strand.
TTGGGAAGCACAGAAATGGGATGGCTTTAGATCACTTACCTTTGGATGAATACACGAGGGCCTCAGGGCACCAGGGTGAGGGGAAGGGACTTGATCCTTAGAAAGGGGAACATTCCCAGTGAATGGGGAAATTAATATGAGTTGAGATGCCCCCCAAATTGATGTCAACAGAAACAAGTTCAGAGACTTCCCTAGTGGTTCAGTAACTAAGACTGTGCTCCCAGTGCGGGGGACACAGGTTCAATCCTTGATCAGGGAACTAGATCTCACATGCTGCAACTAAGACCCAGTGCAGGTAAATAAATAAATATTTAAAAAATAATGATAAAGTTCAAGCTACACAGAGTAACCCCATTCAGGTCTAAAGAAAAATGAGCGTGTGTGTTTGCCAGTCAAGAGGTCAAATATTTCTCAAAAGCTAACAGAGGTTGTCAGAAGGACTGAGCCCTCCTGAGGGCTCAGGAAGTACCTCTCCATCTGCTATCTTCCAACTCCCTGAGGCTCCAGCAGCCCTGCCTGCTTCAGAAGGATCTTGCAGGAGGTGGTCAGGGAGGCAGAACTCAGGCTGCTGCCTCTCATTGCCCATCACCTTCACTGTACAGCATCTTGGTGCAGGTAGAGACACAAATGCACAATGACAAAACCTGGCAGGATCTGAGCAAGGATCTCCGAGTGAGTGTTTTGGACTCTATTTTTTTTTTTTAAAGCAGCCTCCAAGCTGTTAAACACCAACAATGTGTGATGAAGTTGCTGTAGCAGATTTTTGGAACTAAGACTGGGAACGTAGCAGCAGGGCACCCAAAAGTGGTCAGCACATCTGAGCCAGGGACAGGTCCTGTTCTCAGGCAAGAAAGAAGACGCTGAGGCACAGCATGCAAAAGTCAGGAGGCCTAGAGTTGTGTCCTTGGGACCAATTAGAGTGACTGGTGGTCAGCACACTTGGGGCAAGAATAGGCTCCGTAGTGGCCACAAGAGCTGGTAAAGGTTTGGATATCTTTGACCTCATATCTGGTGTCCCCTTTCTGTCCCTGTGCTAGAAGCTCTCCCACATTTTCCCCACTTGGTCTTTGATGCCCTTGGTAAAAGAGATGATAAGTCTCTATCTTGCTAGAGGAATTGTGAAGCTTACAGGGATGGTGTGCATGCATTTGGGAGGCTTCTAGGAAGTGTGTGCTTAGGCCATACACCTCCACCAGTTTGGGCTTCCCTGGTGGCTCAAATGGTAAAAATATCTGCTTGCATTGCAAGAGATCTGAGTTCAGTCCTTGGGTCAGGAATATCCCCTGGAGAGGGAATGGCTACCCACTCCAGTATTCTTACCTGGAAAACTGAATGGACAGAGGAGCCTAGCAAGCCCCAGTCCATGGGGTCGCAAAGAGTTGGACATGACTGAGCCACTAACACTCTGCACTCTGCATCTCTTCACCAATTCAGGGTCCAGAATAAAATGTATGGGACAACTGATTCAGGAGTGAGAGGTTCCCCAAGTCATAGCAATGTCAGGTGGTATGGGGGTGGCTGGCCAGTCCAACTGATCCAGTGCTGAGGCAGGGGTGATCACCACCAGGAATGTGTGCTTCCAAAGTCAGGTATCTGAAGTCAGGGAGTCGGCAGGAAGAGCTGAGTCAGGTGCACAGGCTTTGAGGGGGACCCACGTGCTGCCTTTTACCTTGTGTGAACCTTTTTTCCTTAATAGATATATTTTGTATTAAAGCATAGTTGACTTGCAATGTTTCAGGTGCACAGCAAGGTGATTCAGTTATACATATAAACATACATTATTTTTGAAATTATTTTTCATTATAAGTTATTACAAGATATTGACTATAGTTCCCTGTGCCTGAATGAGCTTGGGAAGGGCAAGGTCAGAGTCATCAGGGGGAGGAGAGAGAGGGACACACTAGTTTGCTGTGTCCTCAATTGTGCCAGATGTCTTCAATTTGAGGACTGTTTCCCAGAAATGAAAACTTTTGATTTTATGTTTCATTTTTATTAGTAAAATTTTCAAACATACTGACATATAGGGAAAATTGTATGATGAACACCTGCAGATCCATTCCTTCTGTGTAACAATTAGATTCTGTCACATTTGTTTCATCTGATTTTCTGTTAAAGTATTTTAAAGGAAATCCTGGACATTAGGATGTTTATTCCCTAAATACCTCGGTGTGGTGCTATGAGTGCTCAGTTGTGTCTGACTCTTAGCGGCCCCATGAACTATAGCCCGCCAGGCTCCTCTGTCCATGGGATTCTCCAGTATTTTACTGGAATGGGGTGCCATTCCCTTTTCCAGGGGAATCTTCCCAACCCAGGGATTGAACCCACGTCTATCTCCTGCATTGGCAGGTGGATTCTTTACCACTGAGCCACCTAGGAAGCCCCAAATACTTCATTGCATATATTTAAACCTAAGAGATTTGTTTCCTTCTTGACACCAATCCTATTATCTTAGCTAACAAAATTCATAATTTCTTACTCCAGTATCCATGAAAATATACATTAAATATTTAAATGTACCCTTGTTCCCCAACTCTCTCTTACTCCTTTGTTGAAGCCTGGATAGGAAAGAACAATTCCAGAACACATGCCAGTGAGACAGGAAGGAAGGGGGCCACCAGCCCAGTCCCTGAGTATTCTAGACCTCTAGCAAAGGAAGCAGTTGTCATAGACTAATGGCCTAAAAGGGCTAATGATCGTCATCAGTGAATATATCTCCAACAATAGGATTTTTCATCAGAAGTTCAGAAGGCTGCCATTTTTTTCAGAGCTCTCAGGAGTGAGGCCAGAAGCCTGAGGAGTGGGCCTGGGCCAACTCAAAACTAATAAAAAGAGAGATTAAAAAAAAAAAACTTCTTTAAGGTAAGCTAAACTGCTGTAACAAACAGACCACCAAATGAGAATGGCTCAGCGTCAAGATGCTTACTTTGTACCCATATACCAGGCAAGTCACATTCTGGCTCAAGGGTGGCTCTGCTCTGTGCGATCACTCAGGAGCCAGCTCTCCCATCTATGACTTTGCAAATAGCCACTATCATCTCCAGCGCAGTGAGGGTGAATCGGAGGGAGGGAATAACTGAGGACCAAGTGAGAGGGTTTGGGGGCCAGATCTGGTTGTGGTATAGAACTTCCCATATGACTTTCAAAGAGGTTAGGAAACAAATCTAAGGTTGGACTCAGAAGCAAGAGACAACTGCGGTGAAGCACTAGCAGATGCTGCCAGCACAAGAGTCCCATCTCCTTGATTTAAGAGGCAGCTTGTTGCCAGGGAACTGGCAGGATCTCACGCAGGGTCTGTCAGTCATAAAGATCTCATGGGGCTTGAGATGGTGAAGTCAGGGAGGGGATGAGAATAGATTGCTTTTTCAGGTATCAATGAGGGAGCCCCATCTGCTACAACCTCAGACTGCAAAATCACGGTAGCAGGTGCAAGAAAAGCTCATGAATTTCACTCCTACTGCTCAGTCCTGGGGGGAGTTCCTAAAGCCCAGTGTCAGTCAGCACCTCTGTCCATTCAGTGTGAAACTCTCTTGTCAAGTGCATAATTTCCTCTGGTCCAAATACAGGGGGAAACTGAGTCATGAGCTCTGATGTGTGAGAGAACAACTTTGAACCCAAAGTTATGCACAAGGATTCGTAGCGAGAAACTGCTTACAAATGATTGAAACAGGGCCCAGATCCTGTGGATCAGGGTTTCCAACAGGAGGCTGTGGATGGCTCCCAAAGAGGAAACCCCAGTCTCCACCATGGGCTAGGGGAACACAGGAACAGGCTCGAGAGCCGGGTCCAGTGAGCTACTTCTGTGAGACTCTTAGGGTTCTGTCATAGGATCATATTTTCTGACTGCTTTCTGTCCCTCTGCTTTCTAAGGTTCCTTGTGTTTAAGTTCACATTCATTTCCACTTAGCACTGGGCTGATAAATATCTTAATGAACTGGGGAAACTTGACTGATGATACTGACGGTTCTGTGGCGCAGGAGCTGGGAGTGCCTGGGAAGGCAAGGTCCCTGGTGCGGTATGTGTGTGCTCAATTGTGTCTGACTCTTGTGACCCCATGGACTATAGCCTGCCAGGCTCCTCTGTCCATAGGATTTTCTAGGCAAGAATATTGGAGTGGGTTGCCATTTCCTTCTCCAGCGGATCTTCCCAACCCAGGGATTAAACCCACATCTCTGGTATCTCCTACACTGGCAAGCAGATTCTTTATCAGGAAATCTAGGGAATTAGACACATGGCCCTTCAGTGTACAGATGGCAAGGGGCAGAGATGGCCATTGTGGTCTGGTCAGGTCATGTATGGAAGTTTCACAGGGCTCGACAGATATTTATTTATTTATTATTGAATGAAAGAGTCTTTAAATTCTATAGTAGGAATCCAACCACTTTGGGTCCTGAACCTGGAGGCTGAAGGAGATTCTGAGACCATTGAGGCCAGTGACTCAAAGGATGCCCATTACTATTATCTGAGAAGAAATCTCATGCATGGAGATCCATCTTGAGAGACCACACAAGGAATGTTGTGTTGGGGGCACCTGAGACATGGCTGGCATCCATAGCACTGCCCATTGTCACAGCTGGTGGCTGCTCTTTCTCCCCTTCGATAGATTTCCTACTTGACCCTCCCTCTATGTGACTTCATAGAAGTGGGCAGATCTGGTTCTTTTCCAGGAGCATATCTGAGTGGGAGAGACCTGAGGGGGGGGGTCCATGGAAAGGGTAGGGGTCTTTGGAAGTTGAACGGACATCCAGTCATCCATCCAAGAGGTGTTCCCAACTTTGCATCCTAGGGAAACACATGTGGTCACTGGTTAAGGAATCAGAGTTTTTTTGTTTTTTATTTTTAAAGATTTTTTGATGTGGACCATTGTAAAGTCTTTAGTGAATTTGTTACTTCTGTGTTGCTTCTGTTTCATGTTTTAGTTTTCTGGCCAAGAGGTATGTGGGATCTTAGCTCCCTGACCAGGGATCAAGGAGGGTGACCAGGACCCTCACCTGCCGCATTTGAAGGCAAAGTCTTAACCACTGGACCACCAGAGAAGTCCCAAGGAGTCAGAGTTTTAAACAAGCTGAAAGTTAAAGTATTAATCACTCAGTCGTTTCTGACTCTGTGAGACCCGGTGGACTGTAGCCCACCAGGCTCCTCTGTCCATGAAATTCTCCAGGTAAGAATACTGGAGTGGGTTGCCATTTCCTCCTCTAGGGGAATCTTCCCAACCCAAGGATCAAACCCGAGTCTCCTGCATGGTAGGCAGATTCTTTACCACTGAGCCACCAGGGAAGTGAGGTGTCAGGGTGTCTTAGTGGATATGGGAGAGCTGAGCCCATTGTGGAGGCTGGGCTTAGGACTCTGGTGAAGGAGGAGAGAGAACTTCATGGTGAACACGCTGGGCAGGGTGCCCCCACATCAGCCAGTTACCTCTTCTTGGAGTGAAGCAGAGAGCACCTCACAGACCAGGTCCCGCATATCCCATGTTCTTGGATATTTTCGAGGGTGGCCATGATAAGATTTGGGCACCCATTTGTCATGGATATCCTAGCCACACCACTGCGTGGACGGCCAGGGATTCTTTTGTGATCGTCAAAAGTCCAGGAAAGCACCATAGAAAATTAAAATGTCCCAACAGATTCTAAAGGAGGGGGCAATGGGTGTCTTCCAGTGAAGCTACACACTGAGCATTTCACTCACCTGGCACGAAGTTTTTGATCTGCTCTTTTCCTTTATGTAGCAAGCATCCAGGCTCACAGAGACCCAGGAGCCCAGAGAGCCACCTACCTAAAGTGCTCAGACTCTAAGTATATGTAGGAAACCAACAGTTGCTTGGCCTGGGGAGCTGGGGGGTGTTGTGGGGTCAGGGTGGACTGGACCCACAGACAGAAGACCACAGCTGGTTGTAGAACAATGAGCCCTTCCACTATGTCTCTGAAAAATGGCTCTTTGGTTAAGAGTGGACCCAAGTTTATTCCAGGTTTTTTTTTGTTGTTGTTAAAGATTACAGACTTTACTCAACTTCTTTTTATTTATTTTTGGTTGCACTGGGTTTTTGTTGCTGTGCACAGGCTTTCTCTAGTTGCAGCAAACAGGGGCTACTCTCTAGTTCCAGTGCTCGGGCTTCTCACTGCGGTGGCTTCTCTTGTTGCAGCGCACGGGCTCTAGGGAGCCTGGACGTCAGTGGTTGTCACATGGGCTGTCACTTGGCACACGGGCTCAGTAGTTGAGGTTTCTGGGCTCTAGAGGGTGGACTCAGTAGTTGCGGCGCACTGGCTGAGTTGCTCCGAGGCATGTGGGATCTTCCCAGACCAGGGATCAATCCGTGTCCGCTACACTGGAAGGCAGATTCTTATCCACTGTACCACCAGGGAAGTCCTTATTCCTGGTTCTTGAGAGCAGAAGGGGAAAGGAAAGTCAGCCCCATATTGGCAGAGGTTTTGACCACCGACTCACAGTCATTGACAAGGGTTGAGAAGAGCCCAAGTCAGAGTTCTTTGGGAGGCAGCAACAACACAAGGGGAGAAACCATCCCTTGAGGAATTTTTTACCCAACACTTGTCCTCTGTGTGATAGTGACCATGACTGGAACTAGGGAGGCCCATGTGAAAGTGGTTGGGCCTTGGAGGGATCCAGGTCAGTAATAAGAGCCTGAGGAAACGCCAGCCACTGGAGGGATGAGAGGCAACACTATTGTCACAGGCAGTTGTTGCTGCTGTTCAGTTGCTCAGTTGTGTTCCACTCTTTGCCACCCCATGGACTGCAGCACGCCAGGCTTCCCTGTCCTTCACCATCTCCTGGAGCTTGCTCAAACTCATGTCCATGGAGTCAGTGATGCCATCCAACCGTCTCATCTTCTGTCGTCCCCTTCTCCTCCTGCCTTCAATCTTTCCCAACATCAAGGTCTTCTCTAACGAGTCAGCTCTTTGCATCAGGTGGCCAAATATTGGAGCTTCAGCTTCAGCAACAGTCCTTTCAATGACTATTCAGGGTTGATTTCCTTTAGGATTGACTGGTTTGATCTTCTTGCAGTCCGAGGGACTCTCAAGAGTCTTCTCACAGGTAGAAAGTCTCTCAATTGCTGAAATAGTACAGAGGATAGAGTTTCTGTTGGGAACGACAACTCAGTGAAAACTGGGCTCCCCTCCACTTTTTTTCAATTTCTTCTATTTTTAAATTTATTGGCAAAAAAGGTGGTCATAGATGTCTCATCACTTTCATTTTACAAATCACTTGTTCCTATTTCCAACATTATTTATATGTGTGATGTTTTTAGTCTATTTTGCTGAATGTCCTCAATTTTAATCTTTGTTTCATTTTAGCTGATATTTTTAATTGAAGTATAGTTTATTTTCGTACTTGCTAAGTCGCTTCCATCATGTCCGATTCTTTGTGATCCTATGGACTGTAGCCTGCCTGGCTCCTCTGTCCATGGGATTCTCCACGCAAGAATACTGGAGTGGGATGCCATGCCCTTCTCCAGGGATATCTTCCCAACCCAGGATCCAACCTGCATCTCTTATGTCTCCTGCATTGGCAGGCGGGCTCTTTACCACTAGAGCCACCTGGGAAGATACAGTTGATTTGCAGTGTTGTGTTAATTTCTGCTGTGTGGTAAAGTGATTCAGTTATATGAATATATATGTATTCTTTTTTCATATTCTTTTCCATGGTGGTTTACCACAGGATATTGCATATAGTTCTTGTGTGACACAGTAAGACCTTGTTCTTGATCTGTCCTCCACTTTCAAAGAGAGGCAAAGAGACAGTGTTTCCATGTATTTCTGCTACTGTTTTCAGGCTTGTCCAAGGTAAAATACACATGGTCCCATCAATCTGTACAGAGGCAGAAAAACAGTCAAATTCATCTGAGTCTACTGTTGCTTTCTGTGAATCTAAGATGAAAGGTGTGTAGTCTCTGATCAAAGGCAAAAGACTTGAGTGAGTTGCCTGAAACCTGTCAAGGTGCCAACGCATAACAGGGGGAGCTGTCTGACCCTCCGTGTTTAAGAAAGATCAAGGATGAGGTGGGTGTGGGCCATGGCAGAGCTGAAGTGGAAGATGTACCCAGAGGGAGATGGGCAGCTTGGAGCTGGGCTGGCTTGAGTGTGGGAGGCCAGGAACTTGCAGAAAGGCTTAGCAGGGATGCCTGAAAGCGCTGAAGAGGAACCTGGTCCTAGTCCTTCTGGAATGCAGGGAACACATAGGCATACATTAGAATTCGTGTCCAGTCTACCTTCAGCAGCTGCCGCTTCTTGGCCTGAGAAACAGACCTCAGGGAGGCTGGGGCCATGCCCTGGCACAAGAATGAGGGAACTTTGAGTCTCCTGGCCATGGTCTCAGAATGCCCATGTCCTTCAGGATTCCCGCCCAGGTTTTCCACCTCATTTAATGTTAAAGTTATACACGAAGGCTCTCCTTCTAAACTGGGGTGTTCTCGGGACAACATCAGCTCTTTGATTCACTGGAAGCCAGTTGCTATGGTTCTGAATAGCTATGTCCCCACAAAGTTCATATGTTGAAATCCTAATCTCCAAGGTGATGATGGTACTTGGAGGTGGAACCTTTGGGAGATGATCTGGCCATAAGAATCCTCACATGCAGGTGGGCTCAGATTTGAAAATATTGGCTATGCTGCTGAGGCACAGCCTACGGCTAGAAGACGTAAAGACTGAATCTCCCAAGGACCCCACCTCAGTTCTGTGGGCCAGATGGGCCCTTGTAGAGTTCTAGTTGAACCCAGAAGAAATGAGTGAGCCCAATCATCAGTCAGAGACAAGCCCGGAATCACCCAGTCTACAGGAGGGACCAGGCTTGGGGTCCCCTTGAAAGCAGCCGGAACCAGACTCAGGTTCCCCCCAGGGTCAGCGAGATCCAGTCCTGGAGTTGCCCCAAAGCCAGCAGAAGTCGAGTCCTGAATTCCACTGACTTCAGTCAAAGCCAAGTGAGGAGTCACCCAAGTTCTCCTAGGACCAAGGTGAAGCAGACTCGGAATTGCCCAAGAATAAGGAGGACCCTGGGGTCCCCCGATATCAGTTGCAGCTGGGCTCAGGATTACTAGAGCCTTACCCCGGTCAGCATCTCTGGGTCCTGAGCCCTCGAAGCCACTACAGGAGCTGACACCCCAGCTTCCCGGCTCCCCACGGGATCAGCATGAGCACAACAAGCTAGCTTCAGCCGGGCAGCCAGCACAGGAAGGCCTTGCGCCAAAGAAGTGAAATAGTTCTTCTGCCCAGGCCCCTGCGTCCAAGACGCCAAGGGAGGAGGAGGTTCCTATAATCTCAAAGGGGAAGTGCAAGTCTGGGGCGAGTGTGGAAGGACCGCTCAAAGAAGAGGTTCTCCCAGATGGCTCAAGACAAGCCCCTGCACACATCCCGGCCGCGAAGGATGAAAGACCGGCAGGAGAGGAAGCTGGCCAAGGACTTCTCCCGGCACCTGGAGGAGGAGAAGGAGCGTCGCAGCAGGGAGAACTTGAAACGCCGCCTGGAGGAGGAGCGGGAGGCAGAGATCACCCAAGTGATTTGAAACCCTGCCAAGCTCAAGCGGGCGAAGAAGCAGCAGCTGCGATCCATCGAGAAGCCGGACACGCTGACCTAGCTGCAGAAACCACCGCCTCAGCGGCCGACAGCCGAGGTCTGAGCTCAGGACGGCCGAGGCCTTCTGTGGCCAACCGCCTTGTCCACACGGCAGCTCTCGGGCCACTGGCCACATGCCTCTGCCGACCCAGCACTCCGGGTCCATGGCTCCCGGACAGGGGCACCACCCGAATCGGGGCTCTGAGCCTTCAAGGGCTGGTGGGCAGGTCTCCGTGGAACAGAGGGAGCCTGGAACCTTGCAGACTGGATGTGGGAAGAGGGTCAGCGTCCTCCTCCCCCCTCCCACGCCCCCTCCTTTCCAAGTGCTTTCAAACCAAGAAGAGTAATTTCTGGTTCCTCAGGGAACTGATGACGGGAGGGGTGACTCACCAGAATGTGTATGCTCTGTCTCAGGGTCCTGGGTCCAACCCAGGCCAGGAGGCCGGAGTCAAGTGTCAAGCTCCCCCTACCTCCACCTTCCCAAAGGCTGCTTTTGGGTCCGTCTGCACCCCACTGACCCTGTCACCCAGCAGCCTGAATCTGGCTCCACCACACTTTTGAAAACCTAGGGTTAAAGTGGGGAGGTGGCAAGGGGCAGGGTACCTCCGCCTTTCCTGTCCCAGACTCTGCAGAAGCCACTCCCTTCCCACCTGAGTTCTGATTAACTCATTACATCCAGTCTCCAGCAGAAATCTGTATGGAATACCTGCTGTCTACAGGCACAATTCTAGGTATCAGGGAATACAGACAAAAGTTACTGCATTCAAAGAGCTTTCATTCTGATGGAAAAAACATAATAAACAATAAAGTGTAAAAAAAAAAAAAAAAAAAAAGAGCCCTCAAGCATGGGATTCAGTTCAGTTCAGCTCAGTCTCTCAGTCGTGTCTGACTCTTTGCAACCCTATGAACTGCAGCACGCCAGGCCTCCCTGTCCATCACCAACTCCCGGAGTTCACTCAAACTCATGTCCGTCGAGTCGGTGATNAAAAAAAAAAAAAAAAAAAAGAGCCCTCAAGCATGGGATTCAGTTCAGTTCAGCTCAGTCTCTCAGTCGTGTCTGACTCTTTGCAACCCTATGAACTGCAGCACGCCAGGCCTCCCTGTCCATCACCAACTCCCGGAGTTCACTCAAACTCATGTCCGTCGAGTCGGTGATGCCATCCAGCCATCTCATCTTCTGTCGTCCCCTTCTCCTCCTGCCCCCAATCCCTCCCAGCATCTGAGTTTTTTCCAATGAGTCAACTCTTCGCATGAGGTGGCCAAAGTACTGGAGTTTCAGCTATAGTATCATTCCTTCCAAAGAACACCCAGGACTGATCTCCTTTAGAATGGACTGCTTGGGATTAGTATCCTTATAAAAAGAAGTCCCAGAGACCTAGCTTGTTCTTTCTGTTATGTGAAGACACAGAGAAAAGGCAGCAAAGAAGGAAGACAGGAACCGGAAGCAAGCTCTCCCCAAATCTGCCAGCACCTTGGACTTGGACCTCCCAGCCTCCAGAACTGTGAGTAATTAACTTCTGTTGTTTGTTTGGTTTATTTCATTTTATTGAAGCATAATTGATTTACGGTGTTGTGGTAGTTTCTGGTGTACAACGAAGTGACTTAGTTTTATACATATTTACTCTTTTTAAGATTCTTTTCCATTATAGTTTATTGCAAGATACTGAATAGTTTCCTGTGCTATACAGTAGGTCCTTATTGTTTATTTATTTTTGTTTATTTTATATATAGGGAAAGTGTTAGTCACTCAATTGTGTCTGTTTGTGACCTCATGGATGATAGCCTTCATGGAGTTCTCCAGGCAAGAATACTGTAGTGGGTTGCCATTTGCTTCTTCAGGGAATCTTCCTGACCTGAGGATTGAACCAGATCTCCCACATTGCAGGCAGATTCTTTACCGTCTGAGCCATCAGAGAGGCCCATTATATACAGTAGCTTGTATCTGTTAATCCTACACTCCTGATTTATCCCTCCCCCCAAATTTCTGTTGTTTATAAGCCACCCAGCCAGTGGTATTTTTTACTAAGACATCAGCCACCTCCACTGACCCCTTCTTTACCACCATCACTTCCTCACCACTTAAGCCAGAAAAATCTGTTCAGTATTTTGATGCCACAAAACGGAATGGTGGGTTTCTTGTGGCATCACCTCTCCAAAATAATCCATAGCAGACCTCAGGTAATGTCATGAGAATCTAAGTGTTTCCTGTGGTTTTCTAGTGCTTTTACAGAACTTTGATAAGTACATTTTCAAATGGCTTCTTTCTGTTTTTAAAATATTTCTGTTTGAGTTTTCTTTACAAGGAAAACTGGCCCTGTCTGTAGATCATCTGATTGTTTATGTTGAAAATTCCAGGGACTCTACAGTGCAATACTAGAACTAATAAATGATCTTAGCAATGTCATAGGATCAAAGGTTAATATAGAAAAATCTCATGTATTATATACTAGCAGGAAACAATTGGAAAATGAAATTTTTACAATTCCCATTTATGGCAATACCAAGAAACATAAAATAACTAGTAATTAGTTTAACAAAAGACTATCAGCACCACTCTGATGAAAACTATAAAACATTGCTAAGAGAAATTAAATTAGACGAGACCAAAATAATTGGAAAGACATGTCATGTTCACAGATTGAAGGCTCAGAATTGTTAAGATAGCCGTTCTCTCCAAATAGAATTCCAGATTCAAAGCTATCACAGTCACCATCCATGCAGGTGCAAGTGAGCTGTGGGAGAAATCCTAAGGAGCCAGGGCCCCAGCCCCCTAGTGGAGAAGCAGAGGGGAGCGGTGCCTGCAGCCCGGGCTGCACCTGGATCCTGGTAGAGGTGGCATTCAAATGCACCGCTGTCTGATAGAAACACAATGTGACCACAAATGCCAGCCAAGTCATACATGTCATTTTTAATTTTCCAGCAATCACATTTAAATGGTGAAATTATTTTAAAAAATATACTTGTTTAAACCATGTCCAAAATAATATCATTTCCACACATGGTCAACATTTCACCTTACTGATGAGATAGTTGTACATTATTTGAGATCTGTGATGCATTCTACATCTTCCCAGGTGACGCTAGTGGTAAAGAACCCTGCCAGTGCAGGAGACTCAAGAAATGCGAGTTTGATACCTGGGTCAGGAAGACTCCCTGGAGGAAGGAAATGACAACCCACTCCAGTATTCTTGCCTGAGGAGTCCCATGGACAGAGGAGCCTGGCGGGCTACAGTCCCTGGGGTCGCAAAGAGTCGGACACGACTGAGCAACTGAGCACACGCCTTCTACCCTTACAGCAGACGTCAGATGCTCAATAGCGATGTGTCCCCCAGCTGCCACACTGGCCAGCCCACTTTTAAGCCATATCATCTGTTGTTTCCTAGTTTTTCTTTAAAAAAAAAAAATTTACTCTTTTTTAAAAACAAAAGCAAAAACATTTATTTGTTTGGCTGCATCCAATCTAGTTGTGGCATGTGGGGTCTTCCTTGCGCTGTACAAGCTTCTCTAGTTGTGGCATGCAGGCTCAGGAGTTGTGGCTCTTGGGCTCTAGAGCACAGGCTCAGGAGTTGCGGTGCACAGACTTAGTTGCCCCATGGCATGTGAGATCTTAATTCCCCCACCAGGGATTGAACCTGAATCCCCTGCATTGGAAGGTGGGTTCTTAACCACTGGACCACCTGGGAGGTCCCTGTTTCCTAGTTTTTACAGTTATATTTAAAATATACTTTGTTGAGGTCTCACCAGTATACAAAAGCTGTACATATTTAATGGATAAATCCTGATGAATTTGGAGATAAGTATGTACCCATGAAACCATCACCACAACCTTTGCCATAAACATATCTGTCAGACTCTGCAAATTTTCTCCCACCCTCCTTATTTATTTTTATCATTGTTATTATTATTTGTATTTATTGGTTTGTTTCTTCAGTTAGGACAATAGCACAGTTCATCAGACCTGCTAAGGTCACCCCTGATGGGTCCTGAAAGGTCAGAGATTTCTTCTGTCACCTTCTGGGTCTGGCCCACTCACCCTCCTCAAGGCAGATTGTGAGCCCCTTAAAATGTGAGGTCTTGCATTATATGTCCTGGATCCACCCGTAGGAACATATGCCATCTTATGTTACCATCCCCTCAAAGGAATTTTTAAAATAATCTCCCCCTTTCGTATGTAGTTTTTTTTTTTTTTTTCAGAGAATGGAAACATCTTTATTGCCGAGCATATAAATGAAAGTACACACATCTTTAAAACCCAGGTCAGCTCACTTTACTCGATCAAATCTTAAGAATACATCTTTTTTTTTTTTTTTTTNTGTGAGTATTAAAAAATCAAGGAGAAGCTTTGGGAAGGGAACTGGGGATATCTTTCAGAGAATGGAAACATCTTTATTGCCGAGCATATAAATGAAAGTACACACATCTTTAAAACCCAGGTCAGCTCACTTTACTCGATCAAATCTTAAGAATACATCTTTTTTTTTTTTTTTTTCCCCTGTCCTCAGTGAGAGGATGCAGTCATCATCTCCATTCTGATACAGGATATATCTTGCTGTTTCATTTCAGTTCAGTTCAGTTCAGTCGCTCAGTCTTGTCCGACTCTTTGTGACCCCATGAATCACAGCATGCCAGGCCTTCCTGTCCATCACCAACTCCCGGAGTTCACTCAGACTCACCCCCATCGAGTCAGTGATGTATGTAGTTTTGAGGAAGATCTTTTATCTACATCTTCAATTTCAACCACAGTTCAGATGATGCCCCGTGGGTCCCTTGAGCAGAACGACTCCCTCAGCAATATCTAGTCATTTGGTAATCTTTAAATAACTGGCCATGACTGGCCCCTAGGTTGGGCCAACTGACGTGCCTCTGGGCAGGCTTCATACTCGTGGGCTACCTAGTTATGTGGATCTGACCACATGATAGAAATGATTCCTCTGCAAAGTAAATATAAATTATTTGGCATGACAGTATAAAGGCTTATGTGGTAGCCTGCCCCCTGCCCCCACATGATGTATTTTTTGGTGAGAGAAAATAATTTGAAATTTATAATGCTGCATAATTCTTTGTCGTTAGCACCTGGCTTGTGGTACACAATTTTAGATCTTTCCCCACTGATGTCTGCCCATTCAGTAGCCTTAGCTTTTATAATAAGGGCCTGCTCCCTTGACCTTGAGTCTAGCCCACCACTCTCTGGGCGGGAGCTGCCTTCCGAGAGGCCTCCTGCTTGCCAGCTTTCCCTTTATTAGAAATCAACATCTTGACTGACTCCTTTCCTCAAGCCTTGTCTAACCAATCCTACTTAGATGTGTGCCTCATTTCTCTGTCCACCGATGGGTCCCCCAGACCTGCACTGACCTCCTTCTGTGAATCTGCCTTTTGGACTAAATGACAACCACAAAGGCTCAGGAAACGAAGCCTGTCACGATTATAAATGACTGGAGGCTGCCTGTGCCCTGCCTCAAAATATTTACAAATTAATTAACTTGATTTATGTTTCTTGGCAGATCTTCCCTTTCACTAGCTCCACCTGGCGTTGTGTGGTCTCCCAGGGTGGAGACTCTCAGACCAGTGTCTCCCTCTGGTGCAATCTTTTCATGACCATGCCCGCCCCCCCCCCCCAGCTC